>JAVQJG010297320.1:0-16603 GCA_036024015.1 Craterocephalus amniculus | reverse complement strand
GGTTTCATTCTTCGGAGAGGACTATATCACGGAGTACACTGCCCCATCTGAAGTCGCAAGAAGCGCATGCTATTTGTTTACAATGATGTTAAATAAACATTTGAAATCGTTCTTAATCTCGTTTTAATTAGAATTGTTTTCATGGTCATATTGGGCATTACAGCCATGTCTTGAGACCAAAATGAACTACTAGGCTACAATATTGTAGTATATTTTCCACCCGAGGCATTGGCGCTGCTTTAAAAAAAAAAGGCCGACAATTCGACAAAAAGTCGACACGAGGGTCATGACAATCGACAGTCCAAAAAACGTGGCATTCCCATCCCTAATGTACACCCGGACATTGTGTTTCCATTAATGCAGGGTTGAGCTGGAGACAATTAATCCCACGTTTAAGGCTCTTGCATGCTCCATGAGAAACGACAACTTTGTTCTTGTTCTTAAGGGCATGAGAACAAAATGACTCCACTTATGTGTTTCTTGCCTCTTTCCTTTCGAAGTATCGTGTGACTGGTTGGACATTTCAGATGGGAGTGGTTAACGTTTAAAACATGAAATGAAAAGTTGGCACTTCCACTTTTCCACTGATGTGAGCTTTCCATGCTAATAAACATGTTTCGATTGAATATTTGTTAATTTAATATACACCTAAAGTTATTTAGTGTATCTTATAAGCGTTGTATTTAAAACTATGAAATTAAATGTATTATGTAAAGCTGAAATGTTTGTTTAATGGAAAATCAGTCACTTTCCTGCTGTAGTTTATATGCAGATGAGTATCAAACATTTCTAGACAGTCTTCTTTTGTTTTTTCAATATAATTTGGGAGAAAATTGAAAACCCCATTAACTTCTGTAAATATGGCTATCATGAAAGTAAACAAAATAAAAAGTTTAAGGCGTAAAAACTTTTGAATGATGAGTTGAATAAACATGTAATGTCCATGTTTTGTCTTTTATTCATTACATTTCTATCATTTCAACTGCTAAATCACAAATGTCTCAGTTTTATACTGATGTAGTGTTATACTACCCTTTATATTCATTAGTTTCTTTCTCTTGTGAGTTTGAGGTCACCCTTTTTCTTTCACAATGGCTTTTTGAGATTTCTGCATCTATGATTGTTTGCCAAGACAGATATTAAATCATCATCAAGTTATCAAAAGCCTATAAGCCTTTATGCTCCCAGTTCAACAAATAGCCCTGTCCCATTTCCCCACCCTGAAAACAGCCAGTATTACTTCTTCTAATCCCTGCTCTTTAATATCGATCAGAACCAACACACAAACACCATCTCTATATTTCTTTACACCCCGTGTATGATTCGGCACTCTTTAAAATCAGTGAGAAAACAGCACTCCTTCAAAATTTTCATTTTATGTGTGCATGAAACACACACACACACACCGACAGACAGAAGTGGTGTGCAATGGAGCATGTTAAAACTGTCAATTGCAGGGGATTGATTGGGCATTGAAGGAACTCAAGCAGCCAAACACTGGGTAATTTGGATCGATTGAGACGGGCTACTGTGAGCTGGCGGCTGGATTTAGTTTGGAGAAGTTGCAGGGGATGAATACAGACAAAGCTTTATGTAGTGCTGTTTTATGTTTGTAAGGTGAAGGGTAATACACGACTGAGTTTGTATTTAGTAAAAGAAATATTGGTCTTTGACTTTAAGGTTCATCATTTTCAGTTCCGCTCAGTTTTGTGTGAACAAGGGCTGATCTGTAATATGACAGCTTAGTATGTGGCTACGTAAGCTTTTCTTTTTTAGTCATGTGAAGGTCATATTGGTACTATTTTTTTTTTCAATTGCTAGCTTGAACATATGGAAATGTTTAGAATTAGAACCCATCAGTTTGATTTCTTATGTTTGTTTTATGAGTAAGTATTTATAACAGTTAGCAATGCAGCTGAAGATTTTTCAGACATTATTCATCCCCTCAGTTTAAGTATTACAACAAAGTGAAAAGTTTATTCAAACAAATGAAGGCTTGGCCTCTGGGTCTGATAAATGAAGCCAACATGGAGCTGCTAAAAACTGCAGTTCCCTCGTTGGACAGTAGAGGCCAGCCCACAGGCTTCAACATTCAAGCTCCTAAATATGTTTTAGACTAGCACCAGTATATGATCTAAATAAAAACGAGTATTTTAGTTTTATGAGCTACTTGAAAGGTTTTACCTTAGATTTATGACTGGGTTGCTGCAGTGTAATAAAGTTTCATAATGTTTTATTTTAGCCCTTTATAATAATCAAGGCATTTGCACAGATAAACATGTTTGACATTATTGGCAGTCCCCAAAGGATGAATTTCACTTGCTAACACCTGCTAATATAAGGCTTTTAGTTATAAACCACCAACAGAGCCAGAAACCTGGGTGCATACATTGAGTCAGACCAGTTTTTCTCAGCAGAGATGGGAACCCAAAACATACTGTAGGTCCATATGCTAATTTACGGTGAGTCATGTGACACACAGTTTACATTTTCTTTACAGAAACAAACCGTTGCCGATTCTCTGAAAGAGAAAGCAACAGCAACCAAAAAGAGCCTATCCTTTCCTGGAGATAAAAACCTATACTTCTGGTTACTAGAAAGGAATTAATCACCTTGTTGTACCTTTTTGTTAGAAGTACACAAAGCATAGACTTCTAGATAGCTAAAGGTGTGGTTGTGATGTAAAAATGCAGTTGCCTGTAACTCTAAATCAAATTTTGAGACTGAAATGTCAAACTCAAGTGCTTAACAGTATTTCACCAACAATTTGATCATTGGTTATGAATGGTTTATGATAGGACATAAAATGCAGAGATCTATGATTGTGATTGGATAATTGTGTAGATTTTGTATTAATGTAATTTACTGCTCCATTGCACTTATTTCCAGTGAACAGCCTGATGTTACATATGATGACACCTTCATGTAGGACAAATATTGTGACACCAAAAGAAGGATCTCCTTTACTGTGTGTGCTCTCCTTAGCTGAACATTCAGAAAAAAGCTACCTCACATTGGTGTTGTACGTGTTTATCTAATGATTTACATCGGCAGAGAAGGAAAACAAAGGTAAAGCTAGAGACCGAGAGGCTGGTGGAAGCAGTGAAAGCTGGATTAGACGGGAGGCATTGATGGCTGTGTTTTCAGAGGGTTTCCTCTAGAGTGTTTGCTCTCCTGTTCTGTCTGTGGAAAGGTTATCCGGTAAAACAGATCTTCTCCGTGGAGAGAGAAATGGGCCGACAGGGGAAGCATGGAGGATGTTTCTGTCTGTCTCCCTTCCTCTCACTGTAAACCTCTAACATCAGCTGTCCAGACTCTCTGTTCAGCATTTTTGGTTTTGCTGTCTTCCAGCTTGCGTTTTATCTGCTCTGTCTCCATCCCTGTTGATGCTGATGCAGTTTTTGACAAGCCTGTTGTTTTGAAAATGTGCTAGTCCTTCATGTGCTTTTTATTTATTTATTTTTTCTTTCACAGAGGATGGAGTAGTGGGGAATGAGATTGAAGGATAGATTTCTCACACACGGTGGCCTTGCTTTGTGATGTAGAAAACACGAGTGCTGTAGATGCTTGTCTGTTCCACTCGGCTGCTGCGCCCTCTCCTCCACCACTTTGCTTCATCCTTCCCCACGCTGCGCACTCAGCCCTTGTCACTCACTCTTTTTTTTTTCTTTTCTCCTCTCAATTTTCCTCCACTCTCAGAGCGGTTGGAGCCGGGGGCTTCGGTGACGGTGCCCATGGGTATTGACTTCAGCGACTCGACACAAGCAGCCAACTTCCAGTTGTGGTGAGACAACCTGACATCCACTTATATTTCTCTCAGACCTTCAGATGTACATCCTTTTCCCTCCGTTTCACCTCTGCTTCTCATCATCACCTCTTTCTTTTTGCCCCTCTCATCTCTGCTTTGTTAATTTTCCTTTTCCTACCTGCTCTGTGCCAGCACTACCAGGTCAGACATCAGCCACAATTGATCCCAGTTCACTTGGATAACAATTATTCCTCCTCTAATCAGCCTCGGCCCAAATCAGCTCACCGAATGCCATTGGCACCGCTGCTCAGCTGATCAATAACCTTATCAGAAAATCTGTTTGAGATGGGGGGGAATCAATCCGGCCCAGAATGCCATTCACAGAGCGTGGTTTGCAAAGCAATCAGAGGAGAAACATTTCATACACAAGCAAAGCAGAAACACACACACACGAGTACACAAAACAAGTTTCTGTTAGTTTACTGAGATGAAGTATTTGACTTGAAACACAGAACTGAGAGTATTTTTTTTTTCACACGAGGAACACCAACTAAACTTTTGAATTTTGAATTTTTCATTCAGATTTCTAACACTGATGGATTCATAAATTTTCCCTACAGAAAATCTTCAAGTTTTTCAGGGCTGTTTTTATACCTCTAATACTTATATTTCAGTCATCAATATTTTCTGTCATTTGGACTTAAGTCACACTTACGTTGATGTTCAAAAATATATATGTTAATAACAGAATCCCATAGGTTGTTGGATTTTTGTCATTTGTGTAGCATTTGGTGGCACATCTACCAAGCTCCTTTTATAGTCATAATCCTCTTAACCGTCAGGTTTTACTTCTACAGCGGTGTTAACTGTTGGGCCAGTTGGAAATATGAAAATGAATTTACATCTCTGACATAAATCTCATAATCATAACAAAGTCTACACATTAGGATAAATACTCCCAGGAATATTTAGGGAAGCAATGATTACCCCAATGTGATTGGTTCAAGTGACATGGAGTCTGCTGGCAATGGGATGGACGGGAATTGATATATTCATAATTTTGTACTTTTTAAAAAAGTAATTTAAAGTATGGGAAAAAGTGGTCGAATCAGCGGTCAACTGAGATATATGCGATTTGATCATTTTTGTCTATTCTTTGGGCCCAATATGTTAATAAAGTAGGTTAAGGTGGAAAGTAATGATCAGGTCACGCATGTTAAGTTGTGCTGAAGAAACAAACAAATTGAAATATTTATATTTGTACATTTTTTGTCGAATATAAAAGCAAAAGTAAAAAAAAACAAAATTGGATTTGAGCCTTAAGCGTTTCATTTGACCAAACTGTGCTTTTACATGTTAAAATATGAACAATATGCACAAAAAACCTACAAAACTAAGATGCAGTATTCAAAATGTAAGTTTTGTAAGTATAAGAACTCATGATGTTTTAATACATATAAATATGGTCAAATGTTTACATCTTAGACAACATCTTTTGTTCAAACTGAAGATAACATTTAATAAATAACCCATGTAGTCTTTATCCTGGTGTCAACTGGATACTACTTGTGACTTCAGTTAGGATTATCACACATTTAAAGGTAGATGAGCGCAGACTTTGAAAAATATCAGCTCCAGAAAAAAATTTTAATTTTACATCCACCACCGCCTGCAGTCTATCTTTCTATCCTCTAAGTAAAAGAGGAATGTTAAGGAAAAATGCTGCCTTTTTAACTAGTACTGTCTTGCCTCCTGATTTTATACCAACTAATGCTTGCTGTGTGTTGTCATGATGTTTTGAATCTTCTTTTTTCTCCGAAGAACCGAAGTCCTGTCGAGCACAATGCTTTTTAATGTGGCTGTATCCAGTCTGACTTGATCTCTGTTTAACATATCGTGTCTATTAGCTCCATCTTAGTCAAACCAATGTCACAGCCTGTTGTACGAGTTTCCATTCAGTTGCTGTCAGATATTGAAATAAGCATCTGTGCTTACTCTTCCTGCACTTCTGTTTTCTTTGCTCAGCACCAAAGAGGACCAGTTCAGTGTGTCCATTCAGCCCGCTGTGGGTGAGCTCTTAATGCCCAGTACCATAGCGGAACCAGACTTCTGCAAGGAGCAAGGTCAGTTTAAGTTCTCATAGTTAAACCAGATATTTATTACAAGACGACAGAATATTTAAGATCAGTCTAAGTAAAGAGTTTGAAGAACAAGAAGAACAAGAAGTAGATTCCTTTTCAGTCTCCTGATGTGTTTAAGATTTCTTTGCATCAAAAAAAGATCTATTTTTTCTTACTTGAGTGATCACAGCATCTGCTGACAAAGACAGAATGAGGCTGGAGACTTGTCTGCAGATGAGTAAGACATGTCAGCCTGTTCATGGGTGGATTAGAGAGCTGAGAGCATATTTGTATCCAAGCCATCAGCGCGCTCTTAAGTGCCTCCTAAATGGTGCTTCTGCGTTAATTAATTTTCATCCACCGTTTTCTGTGTTCGACTAAATAAATCTGCACTCAGGCACAGAAAAGGGATTAAAAGCGAAGGAACAACTTGTTTTGCAGGCCAATTTTCTCTCTAACAAGTAACCTTTTATAAATGCTTGTGGAGTGAAGTTAGTAGTTTCTTTCGGGTAATAGGTTTCTATTGTATTTGATGTTAAGACTCCTTTTATTTCTGCCTAAACTATAAATACTTATCTCTGTTCTGTATTTTAAATCCTTGCACACTGCTAAGTGCACAAGAACTCTCAGTTTCCATTGGGATTTAATTGTTTGGCTCCTTTGCATAAATGATGGTTAAGGGCATTTTGATGTGATTTACTTGACCGTGGAAGTTGAGTCTTGCCAATGGTGGTGCAACGATATTATTAGTCATGTTAATCCTGGGCAAATATGTTTAATATTCTTTATTAATGTAGCTAACCATATTTTATAACAGCTTGATTTGATGGTTAAACGTTTCACTCCTTCTCAGGAAAACTCCTGGGCATGAATGAGACCACTGCAAGCATCACCATGGCAACTGCCGATGCTTCCAGCCAGGCCATTAACAAGCAGGTCCTGTCTGTCGCCAACGTAGGTGTGGTTTCATCCAGCCAGAGCAGCTTCCACAGGTGAGATGTCTGCCAGCTGATAGAATATGACTCATACAAGCATCAGGATGCACATATTGTGTTTTTATAGTTAAATATCTAGTTTAAAGGTTTTAGAGAATTCTGTTATGTGAACAAGAAGAAACTAACTTAAAATTGGCGCTGAATTAGCTTAGTACAATTATTAGACTACACATCGATTGGACAGAATATCTGGTTTCAATTTGCATATCTACGGAATATTGTTGGAGCTTTTTTGTATGGCTTTGAATAATGTTTTAAATACCTTTTTGCCTTTGTAAATACCCCCATGTACCTTTTAAAACATTAAAGGCTGGAGCGATCTGCAAATTACAATAGATCTTAACTTGCATACATTGTATAAATCATTGTAAATGTTGGCATTTGATACTCCCAAAAAAAGTAAGAAGTTCAAACAAGACAAAATATGATAAAACTAAGCAATGGCACTAACACATAGTAGACATTAGAGGTTGGATAAAAACAGATTCACTTAAGTATTGCGAATCGTTGTGGATTTTTTTTTTTGCGTTTTTTTTTTTTTAGATTGAATTTTAAAAATGTTTCCTTTTTTTCCTTTTTTATTTTTTTTATTTTTTTCAATCTGTAATACTCTTGTCAGGCATTATACAGTAGCAGGCAGAATGATTGTCTTGTTAATGTGTTGTGCTGTCCAATTAAAAATTTTCAAAAAATAAATTCAAAAATATTTTTCCACCTTTTTGTTTTTTATTATTATTATTTTTTATTTTTTTTTAACTTTTTAGTTAAGTTTTAAGTTCTGCAGCGGAATGATGGTCTGGCTGCTCTGTTTAAGCTATCTTTCTGCTGAATAAATTTTAAATACTGACATGTGATGTGCAGTTTTCTGGGAAATTTGGTTCCAAATTAGATACTGGGATTAAAAAGGCAAACCGAAAATTACAAAAAATTGCCATATCAAAGAATCATAAAGGCACAAAATAAATCAAATCGGCACCCAAAAAATTGCAAAGGAATCAAATAGGGAGAAAAGCATAGCGTCCCAGCCTTAGTAGACATGTGGCTGTTTAGCTTTGCTTTATGGACTTTGGGGACAGGAAACGCAGTGTACGTACGTATCATGTACTATTTTTTTAATTGAAAAGCACCTTAGTTTTTACAGGAAGCTAGAGGAGTGAGGCCAACGCTGGAGTAAAATGCTAAAATCTACTTTTTCCAATTATATTATTGAAAACAGCTTTTCTGACTCTCCTGCAGTCCAGCCTCCGAGATCTTTTATTTCATGATTTTTTTCTCATGCAACACTGAAATGTCTGAAATGTTGGACTGAAATTATGAGGCAGTGCGGCCTGTTTGTTCTTTCTGACACAGAGGAAACGAACGTTTCAGAGCGCATGCCCATTAAAATTGCATCTCGGGTGGGGTTTTGTTGAGCAGTGTGTATCGGTAAAGTGTCTGTGTCCCCGCCAGCATCACACAAACATGCCAGGGGAATGCCCTGAGAAGCCTGGCTGTGTAATTGGTGTACACAGAGTGTGCTAATGAGCTTCCTCCTCTGTCACGCACACCCGAACACCTGATAGATAATTACACCTCCCGCTCTCCCTCTGTTTCCTGCTCTGTCTCTCTTCTAATTCATCTCTGCACCTCCATCTGTCTCTCCCTCAGCACTGCTGTCTCTCTTTCACTTCCTCTTTGTCTTTCACTCCATCCCTCTGCACCATCTCCTCCTCTGCTTCTTCTTGCTGTCGGTTACCTGCTTGTCTTTCACTGATCCCGGGCCTGTGATGATTTCTTTATAGATTCGGGCTGGAATAGAGGCGGAATGTCTGAGACGTTGGATAAATACAGGACAGGGAGGAAGTTAGGAGGGAAAATCTAGAGGGGGGGAGACATTTGCACAAGGGCAAGGAGAGCTGAAAGAGTGAGTGGAAATCAATGTTAGCCAGTGAGAGAGGCCTGCACCCAATAAGCCCATACTTCATTCAGAATAACCAATAGCTCAAATGACTCCATGCTATCAATCTCTTTTCTGCCTATGTGACGCTGTCCCGGTGTTACCCCGTAGTCCCACAGTAATGAGGGTGCTGTTACATTTTGTCCTTCTGATGTCCAGCTGGGTCATTCTGGTGGAGATAATGGTCAGAAAAATCCAGCGTTAAGGTGGACGGCTTGACGGGCTTCTCTTTGAGAAGTGGTCAGTGGCCCGATATTTGCTTTCAGTTTAGTTGACTTTGACATAGTGAGGCTCATTAAAAACTTACTCATCTGGTTGGAAAGTTTGGTTCTGCTCTTTAGACTGAGGCACTGTATTTTTAATTTTATAATTTCTCCAAAGACTTGTTGCTTTAACCGTCCCTCATGTCTGCGCTGGCGTTGGGAATAAAGTCGTTTTAACTTTGCTGCTTCCTCTGTGAATTCAGCTGCAGAAACTGCTGAATCGTGAGTCGGTTTCATTGAATTCAGAAAGCTGGAAATGCTGTGACTGGCGATAATTGCCGCGGTGTAAAAAGGGCGGATTAATGGTGATCTATACTTTCATGTCCTGCAGTCTTGATGTATACGTTTGCTGTTGTGTGACAAGTGCTAATTGAGCCTGTTTGGCAAAAACGGTCTGCTCAGCTGGGATGTTTCTCTGCTACATGCTGGTTGTTGATCATTTTCAGAGCATCTGTGTTAAAGGTTGTAGATGAGAATTGTTTCTGTGACGGAAAAAAATTAGTTGCATCCAGTTTTGTTGCTCTGACTACACCAACCTTAATAAGAATAAGCATGTACACAAATAAAGAGCAGATGCCCTTAAAAACTTGGCTAATATCCAAAGGTGTTCACAGGTGGTTTTACCAGTTGAAGAAAAACTAGAAAACACTCATTACTGGTCGTTACTATCAGTCAGCTGATGCAGCGTTCAGGTTCTTGATGTGGTTTAGGTTTTGTTGGAGAACTGTTTAATTAAAAATGCTGAAAGGATCTATTAATTTTCTTGATTGATAGTCATAACAGTTTTAAAATTAAATTAACTAGTTTTTGATTGCTAAAAATATAAATATTTCAGTGTTGGACTTACTGAGACTAAATGAGAGAAAAAGTAAAGTTTTGATGGACAGTTTGACATGTTTTTGGATGCCAATTACAGTACAAGCACTGATTTGAGTTTTTAGGCAGTCTTTGACATTCTACTGTCAGCTTCTCTATCTTTACCTTTTTAAATTCTTTTTTCATTCTTATTTATCGGCCATATAAACCATACTGCTTTGCTGGCAAAGATTACATTTTTCATTGTAAACTATATTTACATGACAGAAAAAGGTGGAAATAATCTCCAGAAGCCCCGAATGAGCTGAAGGTTGTTATGTTTCCAAAGCCGTAAACTTGCAGAAATGTGTCTGTTTTGCTTGATAACAGATAACAATTAACATCCTGCTCAGGGTTCCACACTAATAGCACCATTACTGGTGTGTTGCTGCTGTATTTGCTTTGCAGAACACACACATGCTCACAGCAAAGTAATCGATCAGTTCGGATACACCCACTGAGAGCTTATTGTAGAGGTCACTCTGCATTATACGTGATGTGGGAGTTGACCTCCATCCAGGTCTTTTTTTTTTTTCTTCTTCTTCTCATCTCCATGAAAATGCCCATACTTCAGGAATGATCCTCAGAAATGTGTAAGAGCAGAAAGACTCTGGGTTTTCTTTTGAAAAATACGGTGTTTCACTATGTAGCTTTCTGTTTAACTACAGACTGAGTTATAGATGAGTGGTAGTTCTAGCTTTAGTTTAACAAAGCATCTGTATCCCCCTTAATAACCAGCAGGGTGCAGCACTGCTTTTCCCAAACAGGCTTCAAAGCCGAGCGGAGGAGAGGGGGAGGTGGGGAGGGGGGGGGGGGAGATGCCACTGAAACACAGAAATTGATTGCTGGAAAGGAGGATGGCAATAAATCAAGCAGGAAAGCAAATGTAGAAAACGCTGTTGTAGTTTATGTCTAAACAGGCGGAATAGAATAAATGTGCTCTATTTTTCAGTCCGTTTAAAAGCAAATTTGATCAAATTTTGCATGCATTGCCAATCCCTCTGGTTAGAGCCTGATTTACAAAAAAGGAAAAAAAAACAGCTCTTTGATTTATAAGCTGTGTTTTCTCTTTACTCTGCGATATAATTAGCTTAAGCCTCTTTTAAAAGACAAAAATTTGTCTGTTTGGTTCCTTTTCTGAATTTAAGTGACCGTCGTTTACAACCCGACTAATAAAGCATGACCTCTTCAGTAAAGACTGCTTGTGAAGATTCTGCGATGACCAGTGGGGTTGCATGTTTAACTCACTCCTCCACCCATTTGCTCCCCGTTTCTTCTGTTCGTCCTCTCCTGCCTTCTCCTTCGTCTCCCCCGACCTGCGGTTCATCCGTATGGCTGAGCTCTGGAGATGTGTGGCGGGTTCCTACTTCTAATTGGGGCTAATGGCTTTGGCCATCTGCCCGGGCCGAGCCTGCTTGCTTGTGTTCAGCTCTGATCTGGCCTGGCCACTGACCACTCAGCTGAAGGACGCTCCTCCACTTGTCCACCTGGCCCAGCACCAGCAGCACATCTGTGGCCACCGCAAAACTGGCTCAAGCTTTTCTCATTCTGATGGAAACATGCAATCTTTTTTTTTTTTTTTCCTGACTCATTTGCAGAGAATCATACATGGTTTAGTCTGGAGTTGTTGTGTTTGTCCTCTCTGCATGCGGGTGGATGTTGGGGTGAACCCACTTTGTGTTTGCAGTGGCAGGGTGGAGGGGAGGCAGATGGCACACACAGGCTTTCCACACTGAGGAGAATCACAGATAATTGGAGAGTGATGCTTAGCCTTGCCCTGCCGATCGATGCCAATCCTCCTGCTCTAAGTCCAGGGGTTATGCTTTGCTTTTCTTTCCATACACTGCAATTAATCCAGTGTTTAGCCCAGTATGTGAAGAGTGCAGAATACCAATGACCCATTTAAGGCATGCCCAACCTTAAACGCTCCCTTCTAGTCCTTTAAAAATGCACCGATGTTGCATTAGATCTGGTTTTTGCAACAAAAGGTGTTCAATGCAAATATGTTAACAAATCAAACGCAATCAGGAGCCACTCTTCTTTTACCTGCTCTTATTACCACACATGAACAAAAGCACACAGCAGCGTCTCCTGAGGCAGAATGAAAGCAGCCTCAGGGTGGTGTTAACTGGCTGAGTAAATGATAGATTTATATCCTAAATCCATTAGCGAAGCCACAGGGACCGCATAGACACCTCAGGCTGCTGACAGAGGGGGCAACAGAGGGGCTTAGGCAACAAGACAAGCAAGTTTGATTACATGTTATATGTATAAACAAGGAGACATGCTTAACACTTTTTTTTTTAAATGTCTAGCGAAAAAATGACTAAGGAAACACAAATGACCAGTTAGATATTTATTAAATTATCAAAATTCTGTCGAAGAAGTCATAATTTCGGGGGGGGATTCATCCTCTTCTTGAAAGGCTTGCATTTCCTGCTGAAGTGGCTAATATTTTAATTAAGTCCGAGGAGGACTCTCTTTTTCCTCCCTGAGAGCTCCCTGATAAACTCCCTCTCCTGTGTTGACGGTAATTTAGCTTTTCCCCAGAGACACACCCAGATACACAAGGTTGTGTGAGCCAGCAAAGTTTCATTGTGTCCTCTCTGAGTCCCCCCCCCCCCTCTAATCTTTAATGTGTGCGCACTAATTGGTGGATGTGTTAGTCGCTCTTGTCACGCATCAGGCGGCGGCCAGCCTCTGTGGCCGCGCCTGTCTGCATGCCGTCCTGTGGGGCTCTTTACAGGCTTTAGTCAGGCCTAAGTGCGGCTCTTTGTGGGCTGTTTGTCAGGCCTAAGCGGGCCCTCGCAGGGGGTCTTTGTTGCAGGGATGTAGTGCTAAATGGAGGCAGATGGCTGGGAGTTAGCCACGTGAGGGGGCCCAGCTCGGCTCTGTCACCCTCAGAGAGGGTCACACTGGGTCATAGCCCCCTGTCTGCCTCTTGTTAGCGCTCTCAATGGGGACCATGTGCGCCCACATTTGCCCCCAGTTTTCAGGAATGGTATCCAAGGAAACCAGTGACTGAGAAGTCCCCCAATGGCCCAGAGGGAGCTGGTGGGACAGGGGCATCCCCCATACTGGTCCCATGGCTCCCACGCACTCATAGACTCTCCCAGTCCATAAAAACAAGCTGGATTCTGATTGACTGGCATGAAGGGCGTGTTTCAGCTCTAATGGCTCTTTAGTCAGCTGGGATAATAGACTGTCTGCTGCTCTGCTCGCTGGATTTCCTGCCGCATCATTTTCCCTCTTTGTCTCTTTCTCTTATTCAAAGTAATTGCAAGGTGTGAGGTGTTTGAGAAATTTTCATCATGAGAGTTTATAGGTTTTAGGAAGCAGTGTGTGTAAATGAAGGTCTGGTTTTTATCAACGCATTATACAGAAGCTATCCAGCAGCAATCTCCTTATCCAGCTTTCTTAGAAATAAATGATATAATGAAATTGTACAGACATTGATCTGTATTGATTCTTATAATCCAGTTGAATTCTGCTTCATTCGTTTAGTACCAGTTCACAACCAAGTCAACTGAGGGCACTTTAGAGACAGTCCAATTCACTACAATTCATTATCATCTGATTATGATCCAGTTACATCCACATTGGCCCAATTTAAAATAACTATGTTTATATAAACCAATTCATATAAATTACTGCCCAGTTAAGGAAACCAACAGATTGCATCACATCTTCTGTTTGATTCAGTCCCCATCGAACATGCACAAGGTGGCTGCTGGTGATGGTGGAGAGGAAACACCTCCCTTTACAGGTAGGAAAAACCACCAGCAGAGCCAGACTCGGAAATAGGGATCAACAGCGCCATAACTCCCTGAAAAGAGAAACATTTTTAAACACAAAATTTATTGAGAGTAATGATTTGATATGTTCTGTAGAGATGAAAGAATAAAGAGAATTGGAGGAAAGCCCTCGTTGCATCGTGTCCCCCAGCAGTCAAAGTCCTCAGACTCCTCAGGCCAGCAGCGTAACTAAAGGGATGGCTAAAACCATGCCACTCCAGCTATAAGCTTTATTAGAATGCCCAAAATTTCACATTTGAAGTGTGAACTGAAGCCTTGTCTGGATTTTTGTTTTGATTTCAGATATTTAGACCTGAAGTACAGATCAGATGAACTGATCATTGATTAAACGTGCTTCAAGCATCTGTTGGATAAATTCTCTCCCCTGCACATTTATCGAAGTGCTTCTTTTCACCTGCAGGTTCGCCGGGCGGTCGGTCAGCAGCGGAGCTCTGGTTCTAGTTTCGCTGGAGCTGAAAGAGTCCTCCACCGCCCTGCTCACCATCAACACAGAGAAGAGTGTCATGGCGTCCATGTTGCTCCGAGACCTCAAACAAGCCCTCATCCAGGCATGAAGTCCTCCCCTCACTCCAATTTCTGTTACGATCATGAAGAGGAACAACACTGATGAAGTTTTCATAAATTACGTTTAATGTTTTGGGAGAAATGTGGTAGTTCTGGCATGCTAACGGCACTTTTATCTAAAATCCAGATCAGAAGCTGAAGAATCAGAGGGTGAACTGCTCACAGGGAAGGAACTTGTTCAGTATTTCTAATTTGTACGGTCGATTTTTGAAGATCTTGTCCAGGACCATTGAAATAAATGTGCAGAAAATCTTCATGAAAGTGTTGAACCGCTCAGAAGCATCACAGTAATTTTTTTAAATGACACTCCTCTTATTTAGATTAAATTCATCCCAGCTCCACTTTTTCAGCCAGAGCCAAATGTGACACTACCAAACAGCAAAAACACCTTTACCTAATTAAATATCTTCTTCCTAATGGCCTCGACTGAACATGACTGTGTACAAACCTCTGTACATATGTCTTTTACCCCCAACTCAGTGCCAACATTTCTGTCTCTTGTTAGCGTTTGATTAAATTCTTCATTGCCCACAATAAGAGGGGCACGGTTTTTATTCATCACTGTTAAACTTTGAACGTTTTTGAAGCTTTAGAAATCCAAACATTGGTGTAGTTTTACATTCCAGCCCCTAAGGAGCCCCGGTAATGTTTCATCAAACTGCCTTGGACATGGGAATCTTTCTTTAGACTCATGGCTTTTTATCTGAATTCTATTTCTCAACAATAAAAATGACTTTACAACTACAATGTCCTTGTTTCTCTATTTTGTGTTGCTGTTAGTAACATTTTCTAGTTTGTCTGCAATCTGATCATCATTTAACAGAGCATTGCTTAAACATAATAATTAATGTAAGATTTACTAATTGGCTTCATCACATCATGATTTTGATGAATCTCCCACCTTACTGGCTGATGTGTTCTGCCTCTTCCTCCACCTTCTGTTCCTGTAAAACAGACGCAGACAGGGCAAGTTTATTTGTATAGCACATTTCATGTCCAAGACAACACAGGCTCTTTATGTAAAACACAAGAGAGACAGAAACAACAAACATGAAGAATTAAAAACAAATTTTTATGCTAAATGAAAAACCAAGAAAAAAGAAATCCCCAAAGAAGACTGGATAAAATACAAGGCATAAAAGTTAATTGTCAGGTTTCTTTAAATAGAAGGTGGATAATAAAGTTTTAAACCCTGATGTTAAACCTGATGTAAAGCTCGAATGGCAAAATTATTTTGCCATTTGAGCTTATAACTTGAAAATGATGCCCCCGATCAATGGCAATTTATTTATTCTTTTTTTAAACAACATCTTGTCGGAGGTCTGCACTCCGAGTGCTGCTGCTCATTTCTGCTTCTTTTGTTCAGACTCCTTTGCATTTTCTCCAAACATAACCAAAAAAGTACTCACTGTGCTCTTAATGAGAAATGTTTTTACTGTGCTTCTGGACACTGCTCAGCTAATACGTCAGAATAACTTCAACAGAGATGGCAGAGCCAAAACCTTACTAGCTAAGCGTTACATTAAGAGATAATCAGTCATATATGCCTCCTTCCAGTGGTTCCAATGTAGCTGTTGAGTGTATACTGGTAAAGTTTCCTGGTGTTGACTCTTGGAACATCTATATTTCCCTAACTAAAACTTTTTCATCAAAACAAATACTTTTTCTAAAAATGATACATCCACAGAATATCTAGAGCGGGGGTCTGCAACCTGCGGCTTGTTCCACCTTCCACAATGGCTCTTAATAACAGGTTTCACATGATAAAGAACCAACTAACGTTGTTAGATAGAGATATTGTGACAAAAGGTTTCAACTGTTTCTTTCAATTAAATGATTGCATTGGATTTCCAACATAATGACACGGAAAGTACCAGAAATATTCTTTTAGATATTTTTCTTGTCATTAGTTTGAGACTATGGGCTTCTTTAAAGGAACAGAGTATAATAAAAATAAAGAATAGAATAAATAAATAAATCATCTACAAATATCTACATCCCAAAGGTGAAAATCTTTTTTCTCTGTTTTTCTTTATTGTAATACCTAAAAATAGAGAAATGAAACAAAAAACCCCTCCAAAAATAGAAAAAATAAAAATGTTTCGAATTGTAGCTTTTTTATCAACAATAAAGGATTTGGATGAGGGCAAAAGTGGCTCTTTGGATTGTGAAAGTTGCAGAATCCTGATTGCAAAACAAAAAGATTTTTCAGATTTTTCCAAAAATAGTATATAAATAACTTTTTTAAAATCTATTTCGACAGGTCCAAAAACATTTATGCATATATATATATATATATATATATAC
>JAVQJG010297306.1:0-33097 GCA_036024015.1 Craterocephalus amniculus | reverse complement strand
ATGGGCGTGGGTTGGTAGAGGATCCTTTGATAATTTTGATCTATCAATTTTGTCAATTTTGTTTGATATGTGTTTTCACCAGAGCAGATTTTTTGATGTACAATTCTTACTAACAGAGTGAAGCCATTGAAATGTAACTATTCTAGCACTTTGGTTATTCGAGGTCTTTTAGAGGCTATAGCAGCAATTATGCCACCACAAATGTTTCAGACGTCTTTAAAAAAAAATCAACTTAAAAATGAAAAAAATAAATAAATAAAAATGCAATGATTTCGCATCATGGTTGTTTGCATTCTTGTCTTTGTGTCTTTTAGCATTTCTTTTTCCAATCTGTAAGTTTTGATATGTAGTGACCTCATGAGATGCAATACCTTTCAGTCCTCTTCCCCAGCAAACCATCCTCGAGCCAAACCTCTACAGTGCCTCTTGTGTTTGTCCTTGGATTGTCTTTTGGGGCTATGCAGCAATGGTGAGAGTGAGATTATTGTTAAAATATGAGATATTAACTTTATTTTATGAAGTATTTCCACCCTTTCGTGATTTGTTGATATTACAAAGCCCATCTGAAGTAGTTTTTACTGGCAAACCTGTTGGAACTTTAACATCATTAGAATAATGCCGATCACGGTCACATGAAGTGTTTCTTCTCACGTTGCCCGGTCCATCTACCTTGTCATCATGTAAAAATTATCCCTCCGCTGTATTTAATGTTTGTGGTTCTTGAATTGAAACTGTATTATTTATAGGAAAAAATGAAAATTCAAGATACAAGCATGGGGTATTATTAGCCATGGTCACGTTTTAAGAATATGTAATTGCACACTATTGTCGGCTCCTCTTATATCTATTACAGGTTTAGGTAAAGCTAAATTTGAGGAAACAATACAGAGCAAATGTGAAATGTTTAAACTGGTATTGTCTCTCTGGTTTAACCTCTCTATCCTGCTTTTGTCAAAGTAATTTTCCCCTCCCAGGTTTTGATAATGGTGGCTAACTAAAATTAGATTTTGATGAAGATGGAAGACTTCCAACTTTTAGTTCTGCTCCAAATGGTCTTTCATTAAAAAGTGCAACAACTGACTTCCACAGCAAAAAACCCTGCATCCCACATGTTCAAGAGTACCCTCATTGTATACATGAAACACCCCATTTCTGAGTTTGATTTGATTTGACCAACATTAAATGCCATTAATCTATTTTCTATACTCACTCATTCTAATGCAGGGTTGCAGGGACTTGGAGCCTATCCCAGCAGCTACCAGGTGAGAGGCAGGGTACACCAGGTCAGGTTACCACCACTGATTGCAGGACTAATGCAGAAAGACAAACAACTTTCCAATGCTCACACTCACTCACTAGTTAGTCCTTAGTGACAAACTAACTGAACCTCACATGTTAATAAAATGATTTAATTGTGACTGAAAATGTGACCCAGAAGAATTTACAAAATAACTAAATAGATACGAAACAACCATGCAGAGATTCACATTTGCACACAAAGGCATATAATGGTCATAAAAATGCCAAATGATAAACACTGAAGCATACATGCAAACAAAAAACACATTAACAAAAATAAACACAGATGTATAATGACCAGAATGAGATACAAAAAGATGCAAAAAAATGTGACTAAATCAGTCCTGCAGTAGGTTATAGGCCTTTTACATTTTGGTGCCCAGAGGACCTTCACTTAATAACCATGGACATGGTTACCCTTTGGATTTGATCATTGATGATCAGTGTGCTATGATCTGCTTTTTAGATTTGTAATACATCATGCCAGTAAAAGTACTTGGTGAATTTATGATATATTGAAAGTTTCAGAGTCATTTGTCATCACTAGTGTATGCATAATGCAGTACTGGAGACATCCTAATGGCGGCGCTATGTCGTCACGCGGGAGCAAGGTCACAGCGTACTATTCTACTGCGTGCGCTCCTAAACGTTGCAGCTGCCGTATTCTTCTCTTCTCTACTCCACACACTGTCGCACAGCTATGGCGGACAGTGCGAGTGAGAGCGACACCGACGGAGCGGGGAGCAGCTCAGCCACCCCGATGTCGTCCTCCGCTTCAAATTCAGGCAAACCAAGCATCGTCATTTCACAGTTTCGTTTGGAAGAACTAACGAACCGCCTTGCCTCGTTACAACAGGAGAACAAAGTTCTGAAAATTGAGCTCGAAACGTTTAAACTGAAGTGCAAAGCCCTGCAGGAGGAGAATCGGGACCTCCGCAAAGCTAGCGTCACCATTGTGAGTAATGTTAGCAAGCTAACTAGCTACATGCCATACCCACGCTTCAGTATATGGCATTTGTCAGTGCGTTAGCTCTAGTTAGTGTTGTATGTTTAGTCCCAAATTATTAATGTCAACGTATTTCTTGTGTTATATTTTCACATTTGTGTATAAACACAAGTTTTTGTTGTGCTAGCTCTGCTGTCATTAGCCTGGTGGATATGTTGCTAAATTAGCCAGGAGGATAGCGTTTGCCAGGTGGTGGGGCAGTGATAGCCAGCTAGTTTGCTTTGCTTTGTTTTGCGTTGCTAATCTTCGCTAACGTTAGCTAAACGATAACTCGAGAGGCGTCAAAATTAAGGTGGGCACACTGCAATGCAAATGACCACCCTTTTGTTGCTATTTGGTCACCTCATTACTAACTGCTAGATTTTGTCACCAGGATACGGTATCTCAGTGAAAATAAATAGCTTTGCAGAAACATTGGCAGAGACTGACGCGTCATATGTCTTCATGCTTGGTTAATCAGCCCCAGCTTCATAAAAATGTGTAACCGATCTGTTGGATGGATGGGGAGTGTGTAGGCCAAACTTAGCGAAATGCCACGCTCTTAACGTTGGCAAGTCGTACTCCCTGCGCCCTGTACACGTTCCCTCTAAATTTGTTATGAACAACTACATGTTATATTTCTAGTCTTGTTTGTTGTTATTGAAAACTTAAATATCCCAAGTGCTTGTTAAACAGAAATTAGCCTTGAGTTTAGTGAAGAATGTGAGATGGGGACTGAGACTGGCAAGGACAGACGTATCATCACACTGTAATGCTAGCTCCACAGTAGCTGTCCCAACACATTTCTCTTGTGCCCCATGCTTCACTCTTCCCTTCACCATAACTCAACCTGCACTGCAATGTCTCTTGAGTCATTTGGGAAAATTATGCTTCCTCTTTGGCTTGCATACTTCACTGCAGCAAACTCTGAATGGTGTATGTGTGCTTACACTCACTGGTAGGTTTTTTTCAGTTTAGTCAGAACAGAGATGAAAACGTTTTTCTGTGCCAGGCTAAAAGAAGAGTCTTTTACTGGTGTTTCCTAAGCTGTTCTCTCTGTGTTTTTGTCTTACAGCAAGCAAGAGCAGAGCAGGAGGAAGAATTTATCAGCAACACCTTGTTTAAGAAGATTCAGGCTCTCCAGAAGGAGAAGGAAACCTTGGCGGTCAACTATGAGAAAGAGGAGGAATTTCTCACCAATGAACTCTCAAGGAAACTTATGCAAGTGAGTACTGGGAACAACATGGAGGAAAAATATGAGAGTTGTTTGTCTGGCAAAATGGAAATCAGCTTGATATTTATTTGAATCATTGTCATGTTTTAAGTCTTATTTATAAAAAGTGACTATGGTTCATGTTTTAATGCTCATCTATACAACGGTGCAGTTGAAGTATTTCACACATGTTCAGCATGATTCACTTTTGCGTGTCCATGCACACAGCCCAATAAATTACTATGGAGAAGCTAGTTCATTATCAACTGGGCTGGTGCCCGCCTGAAGGCTGGAACGGTTCAGGAGGACTTCACTGCAGCTGCTAGTAACCCCAAATGTTTCCTCAATTACATTTGTCCTTTTTTATATTTAATTCAGTCCATTTCATGTATTTTATTTTCTCAAGTATACATAGAATGCAGCACATTCAAGCCTAATTATTACTCAAAAGTGGTTGGCCGGTGACTGAGTGATGGCTTACTGATATCCAAAGTGGGAATTTTAAATGGATGTGCAAATGTATCAGCAGATCCTGCTTACGGTCATACTAGTTAGAGCTTTTGTTGCCATTTTGCCTTGCCATTGAACATAAAACAGACTTGTATCTTATTCTTGCCTCAAGACTTGTTGCTGACAAATGGCTTGTATTATAATAACATTGGCATGCATTGTACTCCTACAGTGTTGATGTAGGTTCAAGTAAATGTGGGCATTTATTTTACTGCCTGTGTAAAAGCTCCTGTGAGGAAAACATTTTTGTTTAACATTTTCCTTCATAGCTTTTGATAGATGGACTCTTAATTATAGGAATATAAACAGGCAAATGATTCAGTGATATGAATCTGCCCCCTGCCTTTTTCTTTTTTTTCACATTTAATGACCTGCTGTCAATTTAATGTAATATATCCCCCCTTTTAAAATGCTATTTAATAGACCAATATAATCCTGCCTTCTTGGAGAGACAGTAGGTCATTTTCTTAAATGAGAAATTTTGTATCAACTGTTTTGTTCTCATTGTGTGCCAGATTGTAAAGGAGACAACTTACACAGGTCCAGTAAGTATGCACATGTCCAGTAGGGTTGGTTGATGGGATAAATATCCTAACAATGTAACTGGTTGGGGTTTTTGCAAGTTTGTCTGCTTTGTGTATTTAACTTGGTAAACAAATAACCTGCCAACTGTAATCCAATGGGTTTGCTAATGGAATAATGAATGAAAAATACCTGTAATAGTTTTATTGTAGTTTACAGTTTGATGCCTGCTCTTCTTGTCTCTGTGTCATATGTCCTTTTTTCCACTTTGCATCAGTCTGTGAAGAAAAAAATGGATATGTGGCATGGAGTTTATGAAGAGTGTCATTTTTTTTTACATTTTGCCTGAGAGTTGGAAGCTATGTAACACTCACAAACCCAACTTCTAGGAGCAGACATAAAATAAGAAAAAAAACAATTTAATAGCTTTGTGCTTGCAAAGACAGGAAACTGCATCATTTAGATACTTTCAAATTAAGTCTGGTTTACCTACAAAATAATGTCTGTTAGTGTTTTGTTTAATTTTTTAACAACCCTCATTTGGTGCTAATGGTGCTGGTTGAAATGCTTTCATTTTCAGCTGTAATGCAGACATTTCCATTGTTCTGGTTTAGCTTATAAGCAGTATCTGCTTGAACAAAGTAACCCTAGGGAAATATGATACCTCTGCAATCTGTCAATAAGCTGAAACTGATTGTGTATTTATTTTCATAGTCTTAAAGAGAGCTGAACATGGACATTATGGAGTCTGTCTTTAATGAGGGAACTAGTTTCAGCAGCTGTAGTCTTAAGACATTGAAGTTCAAGTTTGTAGTGTGTTGAGAAACTGTAGATTTAACTGGACATATTGTTAAGAGGCAATTAAAATATTTGCTGTTAAGCACATTACATGTGGTATATATGAATTCAGAGAAAACTTGAGTGCCACTTCCTGTAAGCATCCAAATGTGTTACCTGCCAGATTACAGCCTGATTCTGTGGAGAACACTATAGATGGCATGGATCACTTAGTACACGTGGGGTGGGTGTCATGATTAAAAACAAAATAGTTGTGAATAAATATGATTTCACTGGGTGTTTTTATGTTTATTTTGGTTTTTGTTTTGTTTTTTTCAGACAGGAAACTGCAGAGAGCACTCATTGTAAATGTACTCGGAATTTCCTACAAATGTTTTAGTGTTTTATTCCTTTTGGTACTATACTTGAAATGGCTCTTCCTTCTCCAGCTTTTTCCTATAAATGAATTCACATCCTTTTCTCCATGATGAGTAATCACTTATATAATCCATCACAGAGATGTCCCATTTTATACAGTACTGAACCGCACCCTTTTTCTGCTGGTGAGCTGCCAAAAATGCTTTGGTTGCCAGATCATCATTTTATACTGTCTGCTTTACTGGGACGTTTAATCTTGAATTGGTAAAATTATCTATCAATTTCCTCTTTGGTTTTTATTCTCAACCTGTAAGCTGAATGTCAAGATCTGATGCCAGTGTTTTTATATTATGGTCATTAGATATTATTTTTCCTTGTGGCTTACCATCTGTCTCTTCTTGTGCTTTGGCTCCTCTCCTTTTCTATTTCATCTGTTCAATTCACATCTTCCTATCCGCTGCCCATGCATTCCTTTCTTTTTCACCCCTAGCTCCAGCATGAGAAGGCAGAGTTGGAGCAGCACTTGGAGCAAGAGCAGGAGTTCCAGGTTAACAAACTCATGAAAAAGATCAAGAAAATGGAGAATGAAACCATTTCCAAGCAGTTAACCCTGGAACAGGTAAGCTATCCTGTACAATAGTTTGTTTTTCTTCATAAAAATACACCCTGACCCTGAGCCAGTCACCAGAGCTTTACCATCCCTGAGTTTTCTCATGAATGTTACGTGTAAACAACCTTTTGTTTTGTGGCAGTCAGACCGTCCCTGTTCTGTCAGGATATTATTAGAAACATAAAAGCGCGACTCATTCATTTGTGTCAGAATTTCTCCCACATTCAGGTATAATTAAATGGCATGTTAACATAAAAAACCCAGTTTCACCACATAAAAAACTCAAATGGGATGTTTATTTGAGATTTTTATATTGGTTGGAAATTAGATAAATCTGCTAGAAATCGTATAGTCTCTTACTGTACAGTCATATTCACAAACCAGCGTAGGAGCTGTAGCTCTCTGCGGTGCAAAAGAGACTTATCTGGGCAGAGACCTTGAGTTTGAGCTATAGTGAGTTTCTATTAAGTCTTCCGAATGCTTGGCAACATCAAGGTTTTTCAGTCTCTGAGTTTCTTTCTCTGCCTTTTCTTTTATTTCCCAGTTGAGGCGAGAGAAGATCGACCTTGAGAACACATTAGAGCAGGAACAAGAAGCCCTGGTCAACAGACTGTGGAAACGAATGGACAAACTGGAGGCTGAAAAAAGGTGTGAAAGTATTTTGTTGTATTGACTATTTCATGCTTCGTCTCCATCTGTACATAAGCTGAAAACGAAAGCTTTCTTCATCTAGATAGACTGATGGGGACTCAGCAGTGACATTAGGTGAAGGTGTAATAATGGAGCAAAAATTGAAGTATAAACAAAGTAAATAAAATGTATGCAAATGAATAAACAAAAGCAGTTTGTGCAAGGTGGATTAAAGGTTTATTTATTTAAATCCCCATTAGCTATTCTACCTGGGTTCTACATAATTGGGCTATAAATGCATAACACTTTTCACAAAGATGTGAATACAATATTCGCCTTGACAATAAAAACAAAAGTCAATCCATTGCAGACAATGAGTACAAAATACCACCCTAAAGTATGAACATGAAAAAAGCTCTACATGTAAGCTAAAAACCACATCATTTCAGATTTTAAATAGTTTTATTCATTTTACAAAGATATAATTCACAAAAGCTAACATTCAAATAGTTATTTTAAGCAACACCCTCTAATCTGGTAAAATTCGATATGCTTCCTAATATGATTAACATGCTTATTATAGAGCAAATACAAACTATTTCACCCTTCTATGAAAAAACAAGTTGTATACAACACTGAGATAAAAAATGAACAAAAATGGCTTATGTGGGTTACTCATGCACAAAAACCCTGAAATGGGTCTATTTAAGTTACAATGTTTCAGGTGTTTTTGTGATAACAATCTTTCTAAGAAATTTAAAGAGTACTTTATCCTGCCTGTAACATGCAGCTAGGCCAACTTGCTATGCATCCCACTGATGTTCATTCAAAACAGAGCAGCTTAAAACGAGTCAAGCTACTTTATGTTCTAGCTGACATAGATACTTAAAGTTACATGTGTCATTAAGGTGACAATCCTGTATTCTGGCCATAAGCATTACCCCGTGGTGCTGTGGTACTGCCTTTCTTTTGTAGGGGCATTTTAAATTCTTAGATTTTTATTCACGTTTTGTTTATCCTGACAACATTTTTTTTTTTATTTCAAAGCCAAAATCCTTTGTTTTTTGTAGATATGAATGCAACTGGTGATCAATTCCATCATTCATCACGTTTGATTACTTTTTATATAAGTATTTGTATTGAGAAAAAAAAACTAATTCCTCCTGTGGGTGTGATCCTGGAGTTTCTTCTTTTGGTTTGGCAAAGTTTTGTAAAGATCTTGGTCACATTTGTGGGATGCATTTGTTGATGGATTGGTTGTGATACACACAAATAAAAACAATATGCTTCTGTCCAGTTTTTTGGATCTTTGCCTTGGCTGAAAGAGGAAATGAAACATTTGGATTGCTAGATGAAGTAACCCTATTTTGCAAGTTGAACTCTCACTGAAGAAACACAAATGAAACCGTGACAAGCACTGAATGATGTCTTATGTGCAAGATTACTGAGTGAAATGAACTAGTTTTAGCAGTGATGTTAAAAGGGTCATTCGAAAGTAATCAAAAGCAAAGCACAGTTGCCTTTTTGCGTTGCACTATGATACAATATTGTTAATCGAGGATCAGGAAATGTTGGGATACATCTAGGCAATAACTGGAAAGTGGAATGCAACTTCTTTTCAGCTAGCCACACAGAAAACAAAACAGTTAGGAGTTCCTTTTTATACACAAGGATTATGTTGAGGAGAGGATTTCTGAGTCAGGCATATTTGTGGTTCAAAGATCCAGTCAGTTGAAGTCCGATGCTACTCCCTCTGTGCTAGTTTTCTTGTGTAAATCGTTACACATCATCTACTAGCAAAGAAAAAGCTGTTCACCAGGAAAAGACTTAACATACTCATAGAGCTGATAGGTAACTTTCAGAGTACCTGCAAAGTCCAATCGCTGATGATTTTGAGGATATTTATATAAAAATGTTACCTCAACAGCAATGACTCCAGGGCAGTTCTACATCTTTTAACATCAATGCTCAACTTTCTGGTTTCCAAGATTGAATATGCATTTCATTACAACCACACGCAAATTGATCTGCCCAGCTTCCTTGCTGTGATGGAACAGGGACTTTCTAAAACCCATTAGCATCTTAATAAAATTGAGAAGTTACTTTACTTATTAGACTTCATGTATTTATCATTTGGGGCTTTTTGCTTTTCTCTTTAAGAACAACAAAAAAAAAACTTTTGGCATTTGATAAACTATTTACGCAACACGTCAGATCTGAGCTGACTTTTGTTGCACACATCATTATGTCCTGTGATAGAAATATCTGCTCGGCCAAAGTACTTTTTATTCACACCAAAATTCAAACTTCACTTTATATTTCAAATAGCTGCTGCAGGTTCTAGGTAGCCTACCTGCTCTTTGTGGGCAGGGACTTTACATCATATGAAAAAATAATTCT
The DNA here is from genome assembly GCA_036024015.1 of Craterocephalus amniculus. Taxonomy (NCBI): domain Eukaryota; kingdom Metazoa; phylum Chordata; class Actinopteri; order Atheriniformes; family Atherinidae; genus Craterocephalus; species Craterocephalus amniculus. The sequence goes on along the minus strand of JAVQJG010297306.1, from coordinate 23,773 downwards.
ATAATGTCTATGTCAGCAGGGAATCTGGTATATGATCATTGGGATTATGCAGCAGAGGTCTCCAGACACATTGGATACCTAGCAGTAGTTTTTGTTAGCAGTTGGCTTGCCAACACTGCAACCAAACAAGCACTAGGTAGTGTTATCCGTCTTTTGTTAACTACCTGAAACCTTCTGCTCTTCACACAAATATACAGTACATACTCATATCTTTCTCAGTAGCTCCAATATATATTCTAGTTGTTGTCTGGAAAAAATTGAGAATAAAGAAACAAAACACCCCTTAGCTTTATTTTCCATCTCAGTATCTTCAATGCAACACAGTAATTGTTATCTTCATGGCTGATTTTACCAACAAACATTCACATGACATTGTGATGCTGTTGCAGTATGACTCTGAAAGCACAAGCTGCTTGTAACCATCACAGTTTTAACATATTATTGTGCTTTGAACTGTTTATTTTCACAAATAACATCAGAAAGCTCATTTGCCTACATGACTCTTCAATATTTCACAATTTTTTCTCTTCATATCTGCCATGAACTGCTCTGCTGTGTTGCTGTAAGCTGTATCATGACAATATGTTTTAACCGTAATTTGCTAATAGAACATTTCAGTGCTTGTTTTTTAATGATGCATAGAAAACAAAAATTGACCATATTTTATTCTCAGTTTATTATAAATTTCAAATCAGGAGTAGAAATGTACAATAAAAGTAGATTTTTTTTTTAAGGTAAATAGTTTCTTTAAGCCTGTTTGGTTGAAGTTTTTACCGATGGTACATTTTACATGCTGTTTGTCTAGTGTATTGGCTCTAACGGGGCATTGCTATAAAACGTTTCAAACATTAACACTACTATTGGGTGATTTTTCTGAACTAGAATCCTTCAGGAGAAGTTGGACCAGCCCGTATCAGCGCCTCCCTCCCCAAGAGACGTTTCCATGGAGATAGACTCACCAGAGAACATGATGCGACATATCCGCTTCCTGAAGAATGAAGTAGAGAGACTTAAAAAAAGCCTGCGCACCACCGAGCTGCAGCGTAAGCGTCCCTTCATCTTGTCACATGATCCAAGGGGTGTGGGAACTAAAGGGGCAGGTGGCCAAGTGTTGATTGGTAAAACTGATCCTTAGATTAGCAAAGACACAATTCACTCCATGCCTGTGGTGTTTAATCCAGGCCAGGCAGAACAGGATATCTTCTTGCCTTGCACTGACATAGTTTACAGCTTTGTGACCTTCTGGTTTGTACACTGATCAAATTCAGGTAGGGAAGGGTTACATAGTGATGAACACTAGACAGTGTGATCTAAAGTGCAACATATCACCTGCCTCCATTTGAGCTGAATGTTTGGGGTTCTGTCTCAAATTGATTATATAGAGGAAGTGTTGCATTAACTCTGTGAGAGTTGCTTTCCTGTGAGCCAGTAAAAGATGGCAAATACACCTGCTTGCAATTCCTATTGTTTTAGTGGCCTCACAGCTTTTGTAAACACTGGTGAAGCCCAAGTTCGATCTGTTGTAGTACTTTTAGTGTGTCTCTATTTTACTGATTAGCTTAGAATAAATAAACTGAAGTGCTCCTTGAATTAATCACTGAATTAATTATTTCTGCGATTGGTTAGTTGGATGAACAACTCATTTTAGAGACACAGCCATGTCTCTTACTTTCTTTTTACATTTTACCTCAGTAAGGTCTATTTGAAGAGCCTAGTTTGTGAAAGCAGGATGTGGTAAAGATGTGTGGAAATCAGTTACTGCTTTATAAACTGATTGGCATGCACAGTAAACATACCTTTTATTATAGATTATAAAACATGACATCGACCAATGTAAAGAAACAATGCAGTAGTTAACACAATTCTGTTTTTTGTTTTAAAAAACAGTTTTTTCATTTAACAAGAAGTTTTATTACAGTTTGGTGTAAACTAAAGAATCAAATAACTGAAAGATTTATTTTTATCCTAAATATAAGTGTCTGTGCTTTGTTGCCACTAGAGGGAGATGTCAGTTTACCTGTAAAACTTGCTTTAGAGAGCTGGGTCAAGTAACCAGACACTACAGTCAGTGTTCCTCAATGGCAGTCCAATATTTTACTTTGTTACCAAGGGTTGGCATTTACCCATTTCTTTGAAAAAGAAAACATTTTATAGCACAAAAAGAAATTTGGTTTCTCTGTTTTATCGGTTTTCAGATACAAGTCTTTTATTAAACATTTTGCAAGTGCATCAGTTTTGATACATTATACCTATAACATTGTTCTTCAAGGTGATGATGGCAACAATATTAAACTAAAGAGACTAAATGCTATCTGACTGTCTCCATCTAGACACAGAGAAGCGTGCCCAGTACATAGAGGAGGAGCGGCAGATGAGAGAGGAGAACATCCGGTTGCAGAGAAAGCTTCAGAGAGAAATGGAGCGCCGGGAGGCCCTGTGCAGGCAACTGTCAGAGAGCGAATCCAGTCTGGAGATGGATGATGAGAGGTAGGAGATGCAGCAACATACGAGATCATCTTGAAGTCCCAGTCGCTCAGTACTCAGGCACGGAATTATAAGCCTTATATGGACAGACTATGAGATGCAGGTGTTGGTAAAGGGTTTTCCATAGTTCAATATAGAATAACTGAAAATACTCCATCACCCTGTTAGACTGTCAGCATTGCCAGTTCAATAAATGGGACTTGATGTGAAAAGGAAAGTTAAAGTAGCAGAAGTGTGAAGTGCAAAAACACAATGAGAACGTATGCCTCAGTGATCAGAAGCTAAGACATTACCACACATAACTTAAATCAACTCCAATCTTTTCCATATCATTTCTTTTTCCTATTTTTGAAAACTATTCTGAGAATTGATTGTTAGTTGACAAGGTTATTTTAGATGGTCTTTTTGTGATGTAAGTAAAAAGGAAATTAATTATTGGGTTCTTTTAAGCCAAAGATTGCCCTTTGAGTGTAAACATAATGGTTTTGATCTTTGTGGGTTTCCTTGTCCTTCTGGCAGCTATTATAATAGCTCAAGCACACAAGTTGTACACAGATGGTGCCCTTCTTTGTTTTAAAATCAAGATGGAGCTGGGAATTTGTTGTGGCTCTATGGTTTGCTGCTCCAAATTCACCAAAACAATCTTATCTTCCCGACTACCCAGCAAGATCCATAAACATGGTTTATTGTTACGCTAGTGTTTAAGGTTGTTTTTCTTTCACCTATTTGTTACGATTTAAGGTATCATTATATCTTTGTGGTGTTTCTAAAATATATGTTGGGTGTGTAAGGTCTAAAGTGCTTTTCTTGTGGTTCTATGAAAATTAAGTGATTATAATCAAGAGCACATTTGAACTTTACTCGAGTGTTAAACAGCAGAAGTGGTATGGCAGCTAAATGGCATTTTACATGAACTCGTGCATGTTTCTGCTGTACTGTTACCTATTGATTTCAGACGTCCAAAACTGTGCATTTTAGGTGATTTAGGGTCAGGGCGTGTCAAACCTTTGACACAACACAGTCCAGAACATACAAACATGATATACTGATATGGAGTGAAGGCATATGTTCTAGGTCACTTATTGCCATTTGTGTCACTGGCAGTTGTAACGTAAGAAAGGGAAAGCTTATGTCATATCAGGCTTGAGAGTTTAAGGATACAGAAATTTCCTGAGGCAGAATAAACTATTTATATCAAAAGGTCAAAAATATCAGTTTTGTTTTGTTAGTTTGTACTATTTTAAACTTTGTGCACAAACAGGATTCTTCTTTTCCATTCACTTTTCCATACACTTGTCTAAATAATCTGCTCCTCAGATGGTTGAAAATGTGTTTTTCTGTTTGTCATGTACTACTTAATGGAGCACTTACTGCTTCTAAGAAGCTGTGACATTTCAAACGTTGAAACTAGAATTGCTAAATCTTTATCGTACATCATCTTATATCTTCAGGTACTTCAACGAAATGTCTGCGCAGGGTTTGCGTGCCAGGACCGTGTCCAGCCCCATTCCTTACACTCCCTCCCCCAGCTCCAGCCGACCCATATCACCTGGTATGTATAACACAATGAAAGGCACCTTTGATGTCAATTGATACTTTATCATTGATAAAAGCTTTATCTTCGTTACAAAGGTAACATTAATGTTATTTGTCTACTTTGCAACTTTATGTACAAGTTAAAATCATTAACGCTGATATTTTCTCACTCTTGAGATTTCCATTGGCCATGAGCTCCGATAGACTGAAACTATTGATCCTTAATCTGTTACTCGCAGCATTTTGAGCTTATGTTGAACATAAGGGTAGAAGCCTTGCCCGGTGATAGTTCCAGCTTTATCTCCAAAACTGACATACATGCTTAAGTTTTATATTTTGCATCAAATTGGAGCACTAATCCTTGAAAAAGAAATGCACATTAACAAATGAGGGTTATTAATCTTGTCTACAATATCAAGTTATGACAAAGCTGTCCAGTGTAATACAAGAAGTCCATATCTTGTTTTCCACAGTGATATGGCCAGATTGGCAGCTTTGACATAGTTGCACATGTTGTGTTTAAGATAGGATAGGGAATGGGATCAATATCCATTTATCTTTTATTATTTAGCAACGCTTGGAGAACATTGGTATTGTTTATGCACCAAGAGTCATTACCCTGTCTGACATGTTTACTTCACCGGTCTACCCAGCCCTGTTTCCATCTCACACAGAAACACTTAGTAACGGAGCAGAGGCACAAACAAAATAATAACTATAATCAAATCCAGTTTAGATTCTCTCTAGGCTTAAATAAAACAAGTGAAAATAAATGCATGGTGCAGATGAACTCGACAATTAAGCTGTCTTTTTCTGGCATTAAAGACTTTTTCATGGTTTGAACAGTTAGAGGAGAAACACTGTAATAACCAAAGTAGAGTTTTATACTAAAGTCAAACAGTGCCTTTTATCCTGAAAGTGACTTTGTGTTACAGGTCTCTCATATGGAACTCACACAGTCGGCTTCACCCCTCCAGCTACCCTGTCCAGAGCTGCCATTTCCCACTACAACACCCCTGCCCTGCACATCCATGGAAGCTCCTCTCACGCCGTTGCAGTAGGTTGCAGTTATTCGTGCCTTCGTTAAAGGGATATTCCATTTTCTTGATAAACAGGTTTTGTATGACCTAACTAAGAGTTGACAACAATTTGGGATTCTGACTGATGAAACAAGCTAACACATACTCAAAACAGGGCCTCTAAAATTTCACTGTGAATTAAATTGTGCAGCTATTTTAGTACTATGTTTTATTATATGAAGAACCTCCACTTTGAAGTGCTGTCCGCAACAAAGTCAGTGTTTAACGGTCGGGTCGGTTGTAAACCTGTGGAGAAATCTGGCCATTTTCTTTTTTCTTTTTTTTTTCTTTTCTTTTTTTTTTCAAAATGAGAGTTTGGATAAAATGAATCCTCTGCCATTGTTGCTACCTAACAGCCTTGTCCCTGTATTTGGTCAGTATTCAGACTCCTGTAAGCAACAAATATAGCAACTTTTTGTGGTGTTTTATTAGACTGACATGAATTCATGTATTGTTCTTACTGGGCTCACTGAGCAGTATTACTGCTGTAGGCCCCACCCCCGTCCCAAAGCAGTCAGTCGCCCGGTGTTGTGCTGAATTTAGCACCTATAGCCTACTGTGAAACTCGCAATGTTTTTCACAGTAAGGATGCTAATTTTTTCTGGTCCCTCCCAGCTGTGGATTATGCTGGAGATGTTCACTTTTGCTCCACACAGAGTCTGGAAAAGGAACTGTACAAAGCTGCTGATGGCTCAACCCCACCCTGACTTACTATCACCTATTAATGTGACAGTCATTTCCGTTCTGTGTCTAGACGTCATAAAATTTTAAGTTTAAAATGTTCATGTTTTACTCTGACAAATGTCCTGCCTTGGCACAAGTATCGATGTCAAATAGTTATTTCAGCACTGAACAAAAATAATTTTGATTTTTTTATTTTTTTTTTTTGTTTGTTTTTAATTCTATAGTCAAGCAGCCCTATAACTGTCAGATGTAAAGTTTAAAAGTTTCAGATAGATTTCTGGTTACTAGGAAAACCATGTTTGTTTAGATTGTAAAAAGAGTACCAATTTATTTTCTTTACCAGTGGTTGGATTCACATTTTATCTTTTACCTGTACAGACTTTTTGCTCTTGATATGAGCTTTACACAACATTCAGTGAATGAGAGATAAAGAGGAACTTAAAGCATCCACAGTAGTACACTAAAAGCTTTTTTTTTTCTTTTTCCCACGCATTCTTCTGTAAGTTTGAATGAATTTAATTCACCTGATCCTAATAGTCAAGCTATTTGAGTCCCATATGAAATTATGTCTGAAACCAGTTGTCTCCCCCACGGCAGTGATGGGGTGGCTATATCCTTGATATGATATGATAAATGATAAACAGCCACTGTGGCAGTTCACCGAGCGGTGAACATTTGCCAATCTTACACCTGCATAAAAATTTCTTTGGTGATTCTGAGACATTGTTGTTCCCTTTTACTGATAACAGGAAATTTACCTGAGTTCAAGCTCCTATCACCTGGACATTAATGTTCTCACTAATGTGCTGTTAACATAACGGCACTCCTTATTTACATAAGTCTTTAACATATGGTGTGTGGGTTTTATTAAAATCTAGTGTCAGGGTCATTTTCTATTGAAGCTTTCCTCCATAATCAGACATTGTTATCATGGACACCTAAATGACAGTGTGTAATAATTTGTATCGATTAGCCGCATAATTGGAACAACTGATACGGAGAGGTTAAAAACATGACTCACTTCATCACAATACAGCGTTCTGCTGGTAAAGCCTGCTTCCTTGACATACCAGTGACAGCTTCCATATGGCAAGCAGTAAGAGTTTCCTACAGCAGATCAGCTGTGGAACCTGCAAAACCTGCTAGAAGTGGCTCAAAGAGCAGTAGTCTCCAAACTCCACAGACACCAATCTTATGAGATATGATAGTGTTTGTGGACTGCAAGCACAATTTTACAAAGACCCCACCCTCAACCCACAGCCCTAAGGATCTGTTGCAGATGTTTCTGCACCAGAAACTGACACACCCTGACATGTTTTTTGTTCACTCAGCTATTCCTTGTCAGTTTGTTTGGCAGCAGTAGTACTTACTTACTCATTTTTAGATGGGTAGCCATGATGTCAAGGCTGATAGTTGTGTTAGTATTCTATATTTTCCCAATTCATGTATGTTGTATTTCTAAATATTTTGCTCCCCTATATGTTGAAATAAAAATAGAGGGAAACAAGGGTTTGGAGGGATAGTTGCTCATTCAGCTCATTCACATCTCCATAGTCTGACCACATTCAGCCCTAATATTGTTAAATGGTTGACCTGGTCCAGCATGAAGCCAGTTTAACTCAACTACTTCAATGTCATTTGAATTCTTTTCTTCAGTAATTGGTCTGAAACTTGCTAATCTCCCAAGAAAAGCAACCCTCTTCAACTTGTAACCGCAGTAATAGATGTTTCGACAGGTAGCTGAAATTATTCCTACTGATGCTGAGTAATTGTAATTCTGTCACAGCAGCCTTGTCCCATGTTAAAACCGGTCTAGTTTTCTCTTTCTCTCTCTCTCTCTCTCTCTCTTTCCCTATCATATTCATATGTCCAACGTCCATTAACTTTATTTTCTCTTAGTCCATGTGAATGGGGAGGCCATTTCAGCCCACCCAGGAATTGGGAAATAACTGTCTGGGAGTTGAGAACCTCAGACAGATTAATTTTTCTCTAAACTGCTTTTCTCTTTCTATTCTTTTGAGGGGAAACATGGCTGGGACAAGTAAATTGACCATCCGTGCTCTTATTTTCCTTGAGTGGTTTTACTTAACCCTCACCTCTTGTACAGATTCAGTCCATTTTAAAGACCTCTATATATATTTTAGTAGAGGAAAAACTGTATAAATCTTCGGGAAACCGTCTCCTGGGTTTGCTGCTGTCTGTCGTGTGAAATATCTGAACTCTGTCATTTGATTTTGTTTCCCCAACATGAGATTTGCGTGTTTATGTTTTGTCTTTGTGTCTCTAAAACAGAGGCCCTCCCCGAGAAGAAGCACCAGCCCTGACAAATTCAAACGTCCAACGCCTCCACCTTCTCCCAACACGCACTCAGGGGCCCAGCAGGCTCAGCCTCCACTCCCCCCACCAGCTCAGCCCATGGTCCAGTCCATGTCCTCTCCGGCGGCCATGTCACAGCACGCAGCAGCACCACCACAGCAGCCTCCCTCCCAGCCTTAACGCCACACACAGAGCGCGCCCACGGAATGCAACGATGCTACCGCAGCAACTTCCATCATTACCAGCTCTGGAAGTCAAGTTTCTTACTCTTATCAAAGTCCACAAAAGACGCAGCTCCAAAAGTTTTAGAGGGAAAAGAAACAAGACGGCAACTCTGCCTTGGTGAAGGTAGCCGCCTGCCAAATCCACCGGTGGCGTTACTTTACTCTTAAAAAGAATGGATGGACTTAAAAATAATTGCTTCTGGGATTTGTAGAATAATTATTTGTTCCACCTTCTTTCTTGTAAATTTTTTTTTTCCCCTTGCTTGGGACTTTAGCTGGTTGGAATTGTTGTGGCGCTTCTAAGATAGCACAAACAGCAGAGTCTGTATGTTTGATGGTGTTGTTTTACGATAGGTTGGATGTTATGATCAATGAATGGTTGTTCGTAAAAAGAAACGGACAGATTAATAGACGGTCAATTCTTTTCATGCCTATATTGACACCCAATAGCAGTAACGTCCTCCACTCCAGCTCACTTTGTCTTTTAAGCAGTGTCAGCAATTCACCTCGAGTTTATCGTGGCTATGATTAGCTCATCAAAAAGTGTCATAGAAGACTGCTCGGAGTTTCTCCATTATAGGGCATTGATCAAACAGAGCTTGCAGCAGATCTTTTAGGTTTTTGAAAACATTCAAGGATGCTCTACGCCTCAGTAAAAATGAAAAGGAAAAACTGCATCAATGAGGATGGACACTGGTACATAAACCACAGATAAATGTCGCCTTTTGGGGTGTTTGAAAATATAGTCTGAGGTGTTACAACTTAGTCATGTACTCGGTCTCTTCTTTGATCTTCTCTCTGGTGTATTTCTGAAAGCTTCTATAATCCTAATGGATACTCCTCATCATAAAAAAAAAAAAAAAAGCTCTTTACACTAAATATATACATACTGCTGAAACATTCTAATTGAATGGTACTGTTGAACTAAATTTCTATGTATGATTAAAGCTGTTGAGATGACAACTCCTGCTTTTAATCGTCAGTTTTATGCACATTTGCTATTCGTTTATGTGGTAGCTACGGCGGCGTACAACAAACATGGATGACTATCCGTTTGTTGGAAGTCTTCCCTGACAAAAACCTGTGATTTGATTTGCAGGTTTAGTTGAGCAGATCCTAACATCTGTACAGTCTTGTGTATTCAGCCTTACTGGAATGTCTCATTGTGAAAATTACATCCTACCAAAACTTCATGGTAGTTGATGGAAAATGTTTGTGCCTTAAATAAACATGCACCATCAAACATCCCCATCTGAAATGGTACCAAAACATGAATTCTTATTACATTTAGTGATGTGACACACATGTGCATTAAGAAAACGATGCTGTTAAAACAGGTAAGTCTGGTTTTTGTCCTGCTTTTATGGTTCTTTTAGGACTGAAATTTAAGTATTTAAGTTCTTTTCAGGATAGATTCAATCAAAGGGATAAGCAGATCGGAGTTTCCCCTCCATGCTGCACACTGGAAAATGAGATACAGAACCTGTTGCCCTGTTACACAAGCAGGTCATGTGATGTTCTCATAGTCCCATGGAGTCCTGATTCTGTGCCAGTATTTTAATTTTCACTTAGTCGACATGGTTTTAACCGGTTCTAGCTGGCTGGCCACCAGAGGAGTGGAGTCCATAAATCAATCATTCCAGGATCATTTAACATGGTAAACCTTTGTAATGTGGGCACAATAACAGCAGGTGGGAGGAGGAGAGGACAAGAACGATGACCTGTGTAACACATTAGGCTGACATTAGGTGAATGGATGTAACTTTAGCTCATTCACGCATTCATTCAGTACAGCAGTCCTCATGCTAAGTGTGACATTAGTACATCTTTGTCCAAAGACTTGCTGAGAGCTCTGATACAACCAAAGTGTACCCTGTGTTTTCCTGCTGTGTTGCAGTGTTCTCTCAGCAACCTGACCTAATCCAAGCAGGAATCTAGGCTGAAGACTCAAGGGTGGCCATGCAGGGTGCTGAAGTGACCTTTCACCTCTGGGGCTCTGTGGCGCTAGGTAGCTGAACGGAGAGCGTTAACCAGGCTGCAGGGTGGCCGAGCTTGCACGCACCTGCCAAGCCTCTTACGGCAAAGAACAGCAGGCTGCTGCTTCTCAGGTGTCACAAAGGACAAGATAATCTTTTGTTTTTTGGGGGTTTTTTTGTTTGTTTTTTCAAAATATCAGTTTAGTCCTTGTATAGCTGCTGGAAATGTACACAGAGGCTATCTAAAGTCTAGCATGGTGATCATGTCCATGATTTGTATTTATCAGATGGCCACAATGAAGCTATTTAATGTTAGATTGAGTTATAGTACTTGGTATTGTTAATGGATCTACTCATAGGTGCATCAAATATCTCAGTGCTTTCAAATGACCACTGGGACCTAAAATCTTTTTAATTAGGTTTTTGATTATGTAGATTTTATTGGTTCGTAGCAGAACTGGTGAGGTAATGCCACATCTTGCAAATTTATTCTATGTCTATGAAACTGATCATAGAAGGACATAAACATTTCATGAACTTTGTTTATAAAAGAAAATCTGATGATGTGCTATATTAAAACAAACCACATAAAGTGAAATAATACTTAACTCAGCAAAGTTTCTGACACTTTGATCACAAAAATGCTGTAAAAAAAAGTAAGGCCAGTAGTTAATATAGGTCAGTTGCTACAGATTATATTAACTTCTAAACACGTGAAGTTGCAGCATCAGTGTATTTGTGTCTTACCACAGCAGAATTAATGGCCCATAAAAACTCATAATCCAGTGTTAATTCTAGCTATTAATAATCCACTCCCCAATATCCCTCAGATTCTTACACCGTCCCCCACCCCCACCTGAACTACATCTGGTTGAAACTGGTCTGGAGCAGCATGTCAGTGTAAGGTACAATTAACTCTGTTCCTCTTGTTCTCTTTTTCGCTTAATTTGACTGGTGAAAGCGGATTATGGGCTCTTAAATCTTTTCAGCAACACCCTTTCTGGCAGCAAACTCAAGTTATGGGAAAAAAAGCACCAAAGTTCCTGAAGAATGTGATCTTCGTTCAGCGTGAATTCCCCCCCCTTCCACATTTTACTGTACTTCTGGAAGCCTTTCATCTTTCATGGCCACTTCAGTGGGTTGTTCTTTCCCCATCACTTTTGTTTACAATCTTACTGGCTTTATGCTCATGATATGGTGTCTCTGACAGTGTGTCTGACCTGGGGTTATGAGAATGGGGACATTCACATCAGTAATTTAGTTTTATGATGCTGCTGCAAAGAACACTTCTCTGCTCTCACACCTCAGCATGATGATAAGAAAGGAATAACCATACTTAACCAGCAACAGGAAGTATGAATATTATAATCTATGTAGGTTTTTGGAGGAATTTCACAGTAAAAGTTTAAGTTGGATAGCTTCTTTAAAATTATATGTTTATTTATTTATTTCACAATAACCAGAACATATTCTAATCCACTTATTTTCCTGGTTATATACCCACGCTCATCTTTATAGATCTCTGAAGTTGGTACTGGCAAAGCCTGTAATTTCCTCAGTAACGACGCATCACCTCTCCATCTTGGAGTGATATGTCTTGTTTCCTGCAGGAACCTAATGAGACTATTTATGGCAGATTTTCCTCGTTTTGCCGCTTGTTAGCGTTTCACTGTTTAGATTCTATTCTCCAACCTTATTTTAAACCTAATATTTAGGATGTCGTTGGTGATAAAGGAGCTACATGTGACTTAGATTCTGCTGGTTACACATATCTGCTCCCACCGGTGAACACTCCAAGCAGTGCGCCCTACCGGTGCTATGTGGTGGTGTTATTTTCATCCACCAGCCGGTTCAGACTGGACTGATGGCAATATTAACAATGTTGCATGAGAGAAGGGGTCCACTCCGTTCCCATCGTACCATAATCCCCTATCTTATCTTTTGCGATAGATCGGTGTGACTGTGATTTCCTTTTTTTTCCTTCATTATTTAAATAGTCTTTCTCCCCCCTCAGAACACATCCGGTTATGTTACAGCTGGCGTCTGGTTATCAACATAACTTTTTCTAGCTGACTTTTCTTTCTTCTTTTTTTAAAAAAAAAAAAAACATTTTGATTTATGTCTACGGCCCGACGAGCTAACAGGTAAATGGAGTGTGCATGTGATTGTGTGTTTGTGCACGCTCATATTTAAGCTTTCGCTTCCTTGACAACCTCAGATATGTTTTTTTAAACAAGGAAACTACACAAAAGATAAAACAAACAGGCCACAGACAAAGGAAGACGCAGCAGTTTGAACTGAAAGCAGTTAGATGAGTGTGCGCGCGGTGCGCGTGGAGCGCAGCGCGCAGAAGGAAGCAGCGCTTTTCCTCCCATGTCTGCGCTCAAGCTGCCGCTGGACCAGCAAGAACAGCTTTGAACCGGTTTTGTCACCCGCTACAAAGCAGTAAGGAACGGATGCACAATGAACAGTGTTGGTGCAGAGCGTTTCCTGTGCACACAGAGCTCATAGAATTCACTGCAGAAAGACAAGTATCCGTCCACGATGCTTTGTCCTTAATGTCATGTGAAAATGTTTAGTTACAAGAGATTTTAGAAGGGAAAACATCCTACATGGAAAGTTCCCGCAAAGCGCACAGCTCCTCAGGCGCCGGCTGCTGTTGTTGATGCTGAGGTGAGTGCCGCATTTTTTAAAACAAAATAGCAAACAGTGTTTTTGTGTGGCAAAGTGGGTCAAAACAGTGTGAATACAAGAGGAATGGCGTATTAGTGTTTTCGGTAAATAAATCGTCTTTGGAGGATCGGTATTTCGACCAGGATATAATTAGATTTGCATGTACAAATAATGGCAAAAAACATAGCAGTAATTTAACTTATGAGTTTAAAGCAAACAAGTCTGCAATCTGAGGAGCTTTGCCAACTTTGCCAGCTTTGCCGTGCTGCTGCATTGCCAACAAAGAGTTTCTCAGGTGGCGAGTGCTGCCACGCTGATGTGCGACAGGCTACAAATTATTAATGAAAGGGGTCTGAAAAACTTCAGATCAGAAGAGGTCGAGTCTCTCCCATGTGTCTGGTCGAGCTGAATCATGGAAGGGGCAGGTTAAAGGTGCAGAGGGGGGAACTCATCAGTGCAGGTTGACTTCATTCTCCTCCTCTAAGGTGTGGTTAGACAGAAAGGAACAAATAGGGCAGCCGGCCATCAACAAGCTTCAGTCAGTTTGAGCTTAGAGCCAGGCAGGTGACCTGCCAGTTTGCCCCGGACAGGTGTTGCAGCAGCCATCCTTACATCGTGGCTAGGAGTAAGTATGCAGTGGGAAAAGCTTTGTTATAAAGTAAAGTGTTTCCAGGAACAATAACCCGTCTTTCACAGATCACCGTGTTGATTTTTTTGCTTTACAACTAACAGTTATGTCTTTCTTTTTTTTAACTTCTTTTCTTTTTTTTTGTTGTGCTCTTCTAAGGAATCCCTCCTCTGTCCAAGCTGCAACAAATCCTAGAGGGCACCAAAAACATCAACATCATGACTTCATCTGAGCAAGTCCTGGACGGAGGATGGGGGTGGGCTATTGTCGCAGCATCCTTCATGGCCCAGCTGCTGGCTTTTGGATCACCCCAGTCTGTGGGCGTCCTCTACCCTGAGTGGCTGCATGCTTTCCAGGAAGGCAAGGGGTTGACAGCCTGGGTTGGATCCCTCGTGGCCGGAGTGGGATTAATTGCCAGTAAGTATTATTTATTGTGTAAAACATTTTTATATGGATTCAAGAAGGTTGCCTTTTTGCAATATTGTATGGAAATTTAGAAATGTATGTTCAATTTTTTATCTGTTTTCAGACTATTTTGAGAATCCAACATTTTTCTGCTAGGTAAATCGTCAGCACTGCTGTCCTAATGATGGTTAATTTGCTGACATGGTTCAGACACTGTTCTACGTAGAGCTTTAAATGTTCACCTTTACCCCCGTCGCTCTACCCTTTCCTCCTCAGTCATAACCCTAACATGATGCAACTGATAATGGAGGAGACACAATACTTGTTCAAAGTCTAAGCAATTCAGCTCTGGCTAAGGAAGGAACAGTTTGCTTATTGAAGTATATCAACAGATGTAAAAAGTGATACCACATATAGCCACCTAGTGGTTCCCTGAGCAGATCTGCTATTATCGATTTATTATCTGCCAGAGCAAAGCAAGTGCAAGTCATCCATGTTATGCAAGTTGGAGAATCCCTTAGCTGTATTCTAACCACAGAGGGAGCAAAAGAGTAAAATCTGGCAGCAGATAGTGAAAAACTGTGAAATGATGATACTGTAACAGTGAGGGTGCTGAAGGATGAATTTCTATTTTTAAAAAGTTGTTTTTAAAAAAAATTGATTTTTTTTTTAGTGTTTTTTTAGATCATCAATGCTCCAAACAGTACTTGTGATAGAAAGCAGTTCTGTCTAACACTGAGCGAGCCTGTCACTCTGGCTTCTTGCTCTCTTTTTCTAATGGAGCAAACTGAAAATCAAGACTGGACAGATCTGGCCTCAGGCCAGGGCAAGTCCTGGACATGTGCCCCAGCTGTCAGCATGCTGTAACACTGCAGTTCCTGCTGCCCAACACCCACCACCCCAGTTACAGGGGTAGGCATCAGTATCAAGGTCTTAGAGGGAGGGAAAACAATCAGTAAAGGTCACATGATGAGTCAGGCCACCTCGGGGTATGGGAGTATACTGAGCAGTGAGAAAATCACATTGAGCTTAAGTTTCAACATTGCATCCAGCACTAAAAGGAGGAACCAGACAGTGATGAACACTGAGTAGTTTTCCTGCCTTAAATTAATTTTGAATAAAAATGAAAAGAAGCTGAACTTGAAGTATGAAGATAACAGAACATCTGAAAGACGTCAAAGACAGGATGTACCTTAGTGCAGACGCATCGTCATGGTCAAATGTCATCAGATGAGATTTGCTTTTCTAAGAAGGGATGTTATAAGGACAACAATGAATAAAGCTGCACATGTCATCACTGTTCTCTTCCTCCATCTCCTCCTTCAGGCCCTATCTGCAGCGCCTGCGTAGACAACTTCGGGGCGCGTCCCGTGACCATCTTCAGTGGTGTAATGGTGGCGGGTGGCATGATGCTGAGTGCCTTTGCTCCAAATGTCCATTTCCTCATCTTTTCCTACGGGATTGTTGTAGGTAAGGAAATACTAAATGATAATGGTGGAAAACATCCTCCTGTACGTTTTCACAAAGCCCTCTGCTATAGACAGAGATAATCCTACTGTCAAGTGACATGATTTACCTGACTGTCAAGAAGAATTTCAGGTACAGACTTATGTCTTATCAGTGAACTATAAAATATGTCTTTGAAAAGGCTCCAGTCTTGGAAGTTAAATAAGCTTCTTATCCCGCAAAAAAAGTGAATCATTTAACCTATTGTATAACTACTTGTAACAAAGAAAAAACATGTCAGGTGTAACTATTATATCATATCAGAAGTTGATAATAACCCCAATTGCTAGTTAATGAATACCACCGCCGGTTGCATCATTTCAAGGCAAACAGTTAGCTAATATGCTTTTTTTTTCGTCGCTGTCTGGCTTGTTGGTAGAAAAACTATGTGACGACGCCTGATTCCCATTGGAGCAGTTAATGCCTTTGTGCACTCATCAGTGTTGATGCATGCACCCAGGACCAGCTGCTGCTTCTAATCAAATGACTTTCCAGCCTGACGGTGAACCCCCCTCACCTTTAGCAAGGGCACTGGCGGAGAGGGAAGCATATACATATTTGAAGATTACTTATTTTTAGAGATGCCCTTAGATAGCCGGCCGCAGCTGAGCAAGCATGTGTAGCTTGTTTACTTCTTGTCGTATTATGTTTTGCTTATAGTAAACATTTGAAGCACGAGGCATTCTGAGCTTACAGATGCACTCTGTAGAGTTCAAATGCTAATTTAATCTGAGGGAAAACGGATTCTTGGTGTTTATTTAATGTTTTTAAAGGTGTAATTCTTCTAACTATTCCATCTGGGCTAATGAACTTTCTTTTGTCTGTTTTTAGGTCTGGGTTGTGGTCTTGTTTACGCAGCCACGTTGACAATCACCTGTCAGTACTTTGACAAGCGACGTGGCCTTGCTCTCGGCATTGTCACCACAGGTACTCCCACTTCCCTCTGCCCTGAGATCTCTGGGTGCACATGAGTTCTCCATGCTCACATGTTTCATGTATGAGCTTTTGGGAGCCTAGGAAGCCCAGGTAAACATATGTACTGTAGCAAAGGCAGAGTAGTCTATTATGTAGAAGCTTGGACTGTTGGCCAGAGACCAGATCTGGCCTGGCTGAGAATTAAAGCTTCTATGGTAATACCTTCAAATGTCTGACATATTATTTTTAGCTTTATCTGATAGAACTTGATTAGACGGGTTGTTAATAATGCCCAAAGTTGTGAAGATCTCACCACTTAAATGGTACCATGTAGGGAAGCAACAATACTACTTTTTTCCAAACCGATAAGATACTGATACTGGAATCTGAGTATGTGCTGATGCCGAGTACCGATGCCAATACTTCTACCAAAAATTATAAAAAAGCAATAAATTAGAAGACAGGTTTTAGTTTCTTCTCTGCTTTTTACAACAAATGATGGTGAAATAAATAAAAAATATAAATATAAATGGCAGCATAACTAAAATTTCAAGTAAAAAAAACATCATCGTGCGTAATAAATTGGGATTGGTTCCTGGTGTCGTTTGACTTTACGATTGCAAATACTTTAGAGCGGTATCGGTACCAATATTGACACTGGTATCAGTATCGATGCAACCCTAGTATCAAGTTGTCCTCTAACTTACAAAAACACTGAATTTTTGTCTTCTCTGCTCATTCAGGAACAAGCGTTGGCGCATTCATCTACGCCACCGGTCAGAACGAGCTCATCGTGTTGTTCGGCCTGGATGGCTGCTTGCTCATCATCGGAGCCGTCGCGCTGAACCTCATGGCCTGCGCCGGCTTCATGAGGCCCCTCAACATGCCGGGGTACTACCTCAAACAAAAGGCCGCCCTCGAACGCAACACAGAAGAGCAGCTTTTTGTGAAGCCACCGCTGGATGACTTGAAGATCACCGTGGGTTTCACTATGCCAGCCCCCGAGAAAAATCTCACAGTGAAGGAGCTGCTCATCACCATCGACCCCAAGGACCTGGTCACTCAGACAGAGAAGAAGAAGGAAGGGCCCCTGGCTGGGCTAGCCATCACGAAAATGATCAAGAAGAAGCAGAAGGCTTATTCCGAGTACCTGCAATCCCTGTCTGAGATCCTGCAGGACCAAGTCATGGTGGCCTTCTGCATCGCTGTCTTCCTTTTCAGTCTCGGTGCATTCCCACCGGTGCTCTTCATTGAAGATATTGCACAAAGTGAGGGACTCATTGAAGAAATTAGTGTCTTTCCTCTTGTATCAATAGGAGCAGTTGCCACTTGTGCAGGTAAACTAGTGCTGGGTATCCTCGTGGACATCAGGTGGATCAACGGCATCTACCTGTATGCCTTCACCATGTTTGCAGGAGGTTTGGCACTACTCCTTATTCCAGTTATGAAGACTTACTTTGGACTGCAGATCCTGTCTGCCGTCCTGGGTTTCTTCTCTGGAAACTGGACTCTCACTTCCTACATTACCACAAACATTGTCGGTTTGGAAAAGCTGACACAAGCCCACGGTATCCTCATGTTCTTCGGGGGATTTGGGATCATGCTCGGACCCCCTGTTGTAGGTAAGAGACTGTCCTTGTGTACATTTTTAGGCCATAAAACACTTGAATTGCTCTACTTTATCTAGCCATCAACTTAGCTCTAATCCCATGTTTTAAGTGACATTATGACAAAAGCAGTAAGAGTAATGCTGACTTCAGTAAGAGCCAAGTCATTCTCTTTAAGCTGACTGTTTTATCTGTCAGGAAGCCCTACTGATGGTTGTTTCTATGTGTGCTCTTGTCATCACTTTCCAGGGTGGTTCTTTGACTGGACGCAGTCATATGACTTGGCGCTCTACTTTAGTGGGAGCTGTGTGCTGTTGGGGTCACTCATCCTGTCTCTGCTTAGCCTTCCCTGCTGGAACAGGAAACGCTGCCAGAATGACAGGCCAGAAGTCGAATATACCAGCAGCTGTGAGAAAGTCGCCTCAGTAGCCTGAATACAAGCACCTTTAAAGGACCCGGATCTCCCACCTGCTGCTTTACATCTGTCCTTCAGCCATACCTGAACCAGAGGAGGTTTTTTTTCTCTGATCACACAGCAGTATTTCCCTTATTACTGCTACCAAGTTTAATATACAAAATGATTGGAAATACAGGCCTTTCCCATGTTCGTTGCCTGCGTTTCTCAGGTTATAACCATCTACTACAGTTCTCTCTGTGTTGATTTCATTTTGTTTTGTTATTGCCTCATTTTACGAGGTTACCTGAACAATGTTGGAAAAATCCCAGATTCTACAGTTTGTGTAAACACCGTTTATTGCTTCATTGTAGCTCGGAAAACATGAAAATGGTGCAGTTCTTTACTTTAAGAAAAAAAAAAGAACATCCTGAAAATGTTTATGTATTGATGTGACATAGTGACAGCACATGTGATCACTACTTTTCCTGCAATAGACAGTTGCTGTATTTAAATGAAGCAGGGAGCCTTTTATTTTTTTATAATTACAAGCATTACATTTATTTTTTGTAATACAGTTGTAATACATACCTTAATTATTCCACTTTATATGTTACCAAAGCATCATTGATAATCAATGCCTGTCAACACATAATGCCTGTTGGAACAATACAAAAGCCTTGTTTTCTTAAACATTTTTTTATATCACGTGCATCAAATCAGTTTGACCTGTTTCACAATGGATTGTGTTTCACATAAATACCTTCAATGTAAGTTAGACAGATTTAAAAACATGTAAAACCAACAGATTTCACACTTTAAAACCCACCAAGTTGGTCCTGTTGTGGCATGATTATCCAGACCTCACTGGCATTCAGTTTGACCAGACTTGTCTTTATCCATCACACTGTGTTCATCTCTGTACGTTTGTGCATTGTGTGTATGTTTCTGTACACGCATGCTCGCATATGTGCACAGGTTTGTGCGTGTGCATTGTTTGATAGAATTTTGTATTAGCCCTTGACAATGAAGCCCTATGTGCTAGTGACTTTTATATGCACAAAACCAGCCATAGAGCTGTTCAAATCTGTCTGTTTAATTAGATTTTTGTGGCTTTTAGGATCTTTTGAATGTTGCAAAATGAACCACTACAAATGTCCTTGATAGTTCCAGTTTCAGGTGTGAGAGAAAATCTGGGACATTAATACTTGCTTTTTTTATATTCATAGAGGGTATTTACAGGGTGCAGCTGAAGTACCATTTGTAGAAATGAAATTGTATGTTGTAACTACTCTTTTTTTTCTTCTTTTATAATTTTTTCAGTATTGTATTTATGTCAGATTTTCTGTTCCATTGTTTTATTTAAAAGGTGCCAATAAAGAGTTTTGGTAAATGTCATTTTGTGTCATGTTTTCAGCATATGAAACCAGAGAAACAATAAGTTGACAAGTTGAACCCCCCCCCCCCCCACGAAAATGTGGGGAGGGAGGGGACAAAAAAACTAAGACATAATTGCAATATGTTTGCCCATTCAAGTTCCTCAAATAGGAGCACGCAGTCAGGGGAAAGAGCGTTCCCACTGGGTTTCGGCTTTGAATCTTTAGCCATTCTACTTCCCCTGGCAACCCCACCACTGGTCGCCATGGTTACATATGTATCACGTGGTTGGTAACGTAAACAATTTTCCTGGGAAGCCTGCGTTACGATATGAGAACAAGCTAACTACGCTATCTAAACAGATGTGGTGATACTTTATGTACCCTTTCTTTGGGATGTAAGGGCGATGGAAGAGATTAATCGGCAAACGTCGCACTTTCCGATAGTTTCAGTGAGTGGAGCGTTATGTCCGAAAGAGGACAACCGCTGAGCTGAAAAAATGGGGGCAAGCGCATCATTATCCTTATGTGTAAGTCAAGTTTCAAGTTTATAACGGTTTTTGTTTTATTTCTTATTAGGTTAGAGGGCACATATTGCAGTTTACAGCGGCGTTTCTCGGTCCTGGTCGTAAGGGTCCCCTGCCCTGCATGTTTTAGTTCCTTCCAACTCCAGCACACCAGATGCAGAGTAACTGAACTGTTGGTCAAGTTTAAAAAATAATAATAATAATTATATATATATAAAATGTTTTTTTAACAAGCCTTCTTATGAGAAATTAATTAAAGTTTGACATGGGCACCTAAAACATGCAGGCAATGGCCTCTGTGGGCCAGGATCAATAAACAATGGTATCAATGGTATATTAGACCCATTATTGTTAGCAATAAACATTTCTACTTATTTATTCCTGAATATCTTTGATTGACACCTTTAAATAAACATAAACGTCAAACATTGTTAGTTTTGCTAACACCAGTTGATATCAACAGATGGTTCAATGTCTTGCTCAAGGACACAACAAAAACTGACCAGAGTCGAAGCACCAAAACCTATGCCCTTTAGACAAGCTGCTCTTCCACCTGATAAGTCACAACCTGTATGCTTTTAGAATTTGGCTTCATAACGTAGCTCATGGGATTCCAGTCAAAGACCATGAAGTTGTGAAAGAGAGGCCAGATGTTTACGAAGGGTAGAGATTACTTCCCAAGTAAGTAAGTAGATGCAAAGGGGGAAAAGATGGTTTATATATTTGATAATGATTAACAACTAATATAAATATAGTGATATAAATATAATGATATATAAAATATATAAATTTGAAAATATTACAAGTTTAACCTTACATTTTTAACAAGACTTCGAAAAAGACCAGTAAACACATGCAGCTCATCCAGAATACTACTGAGTTTTAACCAGGACTAAGAGATCTGAACACATCACACCAGTTTTACATCTTTACACTGGCTTGTAGCCAGTCAGAGAATAGATTTTATCAAATAAATCTGCAAGAGCTCTAAAAACTAAGGTCAGGTGGTCCAGACCAGAGTCCAATTGTTATGCTGCAAACAAGTGACACAAACCTCCACTAGAAGTTTAACTTTCACCAGATGCAGACATGTTTCAATCCAGGTTAAAAACATTTCTGTTCTCAAGCACCTATGCATAAAAGTCATTTTGAAACCATCCTGCTTTTAATCTATTCAATTTGTGATTTTTTTAATGAATTTTTTATTGATTTTATTGTGGTTTTTGCTATTTGTTAATGCATTTAATGTTTATTTTAAAGTATTTTGCATTGTCTTGAACAGAAAATGTGCTATGCAAATAAACTTGCCTCGTCCACAGACTGACCAGTCATCAGTAAGAATCCTGAAGCCCCGTGCAAAGGTCAGCCCAGAGCTCATTGTTCCTACCCAGGTTTTAGAGCCTGAAATTCCAGCCAGGTGCGTATTTGGTGTTGCCTTGGAAACACTCAGAGAGGATGGGCAGATGGTCTTTGGAATACCTCTTGTGTTAAGAGACATGGTGGAGTTCCTGGATAAGAATGGTAAACAAGCGACATTTGTACTTCTTCTTTACTCATTTTCCTGCCTTTCTTAATGAGTTATTTTCTTTTATGTCACTCTTCTGTCTTCTCTACTGCATTTTCTTCTCTTTCTCTCAGTCAGAATGACATATTTAAGTGTCATCTATTCTGCAGTAATTAAACCTCTTTGCTTATGCCAGGACTGCACCACAGAGGTCTATTCCGCTTGTGTGGGTCTGTGGCTCGGACCAGGCAACTGAGGCAGCGGTGGGATTATGGAGAGAGGGTGAACCTGGAACATGAAGGGGATGTCCCCACTGTTGCCTCACTCCTCAAGCTTTTTTTTCGGGAACTGCCTGTCCCCATCGTCCCTGAGCCCCAGCGCAGACAGTTGGTTCAGAGCCTTAGAGGTATTCAATGAATTAATATCTCACTGCTACTTTAGACCCAATATTAGTGACACTGATAAAAACTGCTGCTGAAGAGAAACTGGCAGCTTCCTGTAGGAAAGCATCTGCCTGACTCAGGGGTTTTGTCAGTAACATGTTTCATTTCCGCAGTAAAAACCTGGACATTATATGACAGTCCATTATACCAACATGAAAAGCTTTGGAGAGTGAAAGTGTTATCCATTTTCTTAAAACTTATCTTATTAATAATATAAGTTACAAAGGATGTAATGTACATTCCTGATACAAATCAGGTGCCATCATAGAGTGGTTTGACACCATAATACAACGAGGGCATCAAGTGTCATTTAATCTAATGATTAATTAATTATTCTTTGTTTAACCTATGAATAATTTACTGGGTAAAATGCAAGAGCTATTGATAATACGAATCTTAAAAGTACGATTGTCTAACCAAGTGTTTTAAAGTTAATAATTTGTGTAATTTGTCATGAACTGGTGAGATGGATTGGTACAAACTGAATACCATTTCATGCAAAAATACCCTGAAAATTATAGTGATTTAGGTGCTTGTTTATAAGTTTTTTTCTGATGTGTTTACTTCTTTTTTAGGATTTGCAGATGAGCCACAACTAAACCACAGACTGAAAGAAAGTCTCTACTGCCTCTCTGACTCCAGCCTCAACATTTTGTCTTACCTCATCCACTTTTTGTTCCGAGTAGCCGCTCATAGCCAGTTAAATCACATGCCTGTGGAAAATCTGGCAACCATCTTTGGGCCTTGCATATTCCAGTAAGTTGCTTGTCATGAATGCCACATTCACTGATTCTTTAAAGCCGTTGGACATTTCCAGTCATCACAGACAGGGGACATTCTCTGCTGTTTTCTTTTAAGGTTTTATTAGTTTTTTAAATTAATTTTAGTCATGTTTATTGTCATTTTTACTTCAAATAGAAAGCTTTTGGGATCACTTTTTGTACTGTTAGGTGTACTACATATACATTATCTTGCTCAGCTCAGTTGCTGTATGTCTGTTGTGTGGAACTGGTTCCATCCACTCAGAGGAAATGGGTGTGGATTCTGCCTACTAATGCAGAGCGCGGCACAGGCAACAACAAACAGATATAACAGAGGTCATCTTGACTTTGCTGGTTGCTTCTCCCTTCCTGTTTACAGGAGTCAGCCGTCACTGTAAACAAGCAGAATCTCAAAGGAGACTGGCACTGGGTTTGACTTTTCTTTTCTGTCACTGTATAAAGGACTTGTTATATTCAGTCAGCTCCACATCCTTTGACCTTCCCAGTTTGATGTTTTTCATTCTTGTGTTTTTGGGGAAAATTAATGGCATGTCAGTTAGTCATACCACTCTGCCCAGCATGTGTGTGTGGGTGGGGGGATCTCAGATGATCATAGCCTGAGGATGAAGAGTTGGTTTGTCGGGGGGGGGGGGGGGGGGGGGGGGTTTGGAAAAAAAGTATGGAAAAAATTTGGTGTGGGTTCGATTAATGCAAAATTACAGGTGTTTTGTGGTT
>JAVQJG010297301.1:0-14230 GCA_036024015.1 Craterocephalus amniculus | reverse complement strand
AGACTGGCGACCTGTCCAGGGTGTACCCCGCCTCTCGCCCCTTGACAGCTGGGATAGGCTCCAGCACACCCGCGACCCACTTGGATTAAGCGGTTCAGAAAATGGATGAATGGATGGATGTTTTGATTCAAAGCTTGGCTTGGAAGTTACCTTAAGATGGGCCTGATGGAAATGTTTGGAAGGGTTATGTTGTTTAGGTACAGGTGATAATTGTTTTGATTGTAAACCTAAGTGTTGTGGAAATTAACAAGTCTCTTTTTGTAGAGAGCATATTAGGACAACCAGGTAGCATTGGGTGAAATTGGATTAGGATTAGTGCACCAGAAAACACAACTCAGTGTTACAGTACAATGTTCTTTCTTAGATTCCCAACTTATTAATCTAAATGTTGCTCAATTTACCCGATGTCATCTAGAAAAGGTTCAAAGCCCTCATAAGTGTGAAATTAAGTTACTTTAGTTTAGAGAGCTACAAAAGAAAAACATTTCATATACATATTTTTCTTATGTATTCGGGTTTGAAAGCATTATATTTTCTGAATTATTAACTATAATCAGTGTGTGAAGATTTTTCATACTAACATTTTTTTTAACCAAAGGTATACTTTTAAAAAAAAATTGTGAGTGATTGTCTCTTTTTCTTATAAGGTTGTGAGAAAATGTCTTGTGAGCATTTGTCATGTGAGCAAATGTCTTGTGAGCAAATGCAATGCAAGCAATTGTCATTGAATCGCTACCCCAGCAAACCCTTGTATAAAGTGTCTGTAGTAGAATGCCAAACCCACAAAACTTCTGACCTCTTTTTGGCTTTTGAGTGTAAGCAACTCCTGCACTACCTGAACTTTGGTTGGATCTGTTCTAATCCCATCTGCTGAGATAACATGACTAAGATAATACACTTGAGTGGTAAACAAATTGCATTTAGAAGGATTAACCTTAGATTCACCTGGTGCAACCTCACCAAGACTTCTAAGCGTAACAAATGCTCATCTAATGTGCGGCCAAAAACAATGATATAGATAAACCAAGTGTGTCGTCCACTGGAGGCCAGCCAACACCACATCCATGAGCCTCTGAAAGGGTGCTAGGCGCATTCCACAACCAAGGCTAAGCACATTGAACTCAAACAACCTTTACGGGGTTACAAACACAGTTTCACAGGTAAATCTAAAAAATGTAACTGTCTATACTTTTGGCCACTCATTTCAGAGTGGAAAACCCATATATGATATATATTCATGACACATATTGAAAGAATGTCAAATCTTTATTTCTTGAATTTGTATTGATGATGGCCCAAAGATAATGAAATTCCAAAATTTTGTGTCTAAGAAAATTAGTATATTGTGAACAAGCTCAATATTAGCAAGTCATGGTGCCACACTCTAAACAGCCAATTACCTCAAAACACCTGCAGAGGTTTCCTGAGCTTTTAAAAGGTCTCAATCTGGATTAGTAGGTCACACAAGCATGTGTATGACTCGTGACTTGACAGATGTCCAGAAGAAAGTAATTGATAACCTTCACAAAGAGGCTAAGCCATAAAAGTTTATTGCAAAAGAAGCTGGTTGTTCACAGTGGACTAAACATATCCACAAAGAGTTGAGTGGAAGGAAAAAGTATGTTAGGAAAAGATGCATCAGTACAAGAGCATTATCAGGCAAAATCCATTCAAGAATTTGGGGGAGGTTCACAAGCAATGGACTGAGCTGGAGTTCATCATTATTCACTGTGGACAGACAAGTTTGACATACAAATGTCATATTCCCAGTGTCAAGCCCTGAATCAGAGACATCAGAAGCATCTTCCCTGGGCTGTGTAGGAAAGACTGGCTGGACTGCTCTTCAGTGGTCCAAAGTTCTCTTTACAGATTAAAATAGATATTGCATTTCATTTGGAAATCAAGGTCTGAGAGTCTGAAGGAAAAGTCAAGAGGCACAAAACACACATTGCTTGAAGTCAAGTGTGAAGTTTCCTTGAGCTGCCATGTCATCTGCTGGTGTTGGTTCATGTGTCCACAATTGACGCAGCCATCTCCCAGGAAATTTTACAGCCCTTCATGCTTCTCTCTGTTGACAAGCTTTATGGAGATGCTGATTTAATTTTCTCCTGGAAAGTACCATAAGCTGGTTTAGTGACCATGGTGTTACTTTGCTGGATTGGCCAGCAAACTCATCTGCCCTGAACCCAGCAGAGAATCAATGGGGTATTGTCAAAAGGAAGATGAGAGACACTGGACCCAACAATACAGATTACCTGAGTTCCTAGAAAGATCCAGAGTAGAAAACCAGCATGCTTTATGCAGACTATCAAGGGCGTCATCTATTCGTGGGAGGTGGTTGGCATGTCTCCTGGTGAGATCATTCAGCCTTCCATAATCAACACAGAACTGTAGGCCACCATCTTTTTTATGACCAGAATCCCTGGAGCAACCCATGGATTACAGGGAGGTTTAATAACCCCACTAGCCTGCATCTCTTCAAGATGCTCTGCACACACTGTAAATGAAGGGGAACGCAACATCAATTGGGACAACCCCCTTTTGTACTTGGTACACAACCAGAGGTACCATAACGTCACAGGGATCAGACAGCGACGCTGAGAGTCCAAGCATAACTTCTGCACACTCACCAAAAGAGCATGCGAAAACAGGAAGAATAACCTAACACTATGGTGGAACTGCTGTATCAGACTTTATAACCACAGTCCTTGGCTTCGCCATGTCTTCCTGGAACATTAGGGGTAAGGTTTTACCTAAGCGAACAGCCCTCTCCTTGTAATCAACCACCGTTCCATATACAGACAAGAAATCAAAAACCTAACAAGATGTCACTGGAGGGGACATCAGCAACTAAAAACTCAGTCACTGAAGTCAGAGACTCAAACTGGCAAAATATCTGCCACACTCCCACTATAGACATGCCTCCACCTTACTTGAGGCAGATACAGTCCCCACCTAGTCAGTTTGCCCACCTACTTGGTATTTGCCATCCACAGTTCCCTGGGAAAAATGAAACGGTCTGCACCACAATCCACTAACACCCGAAAATCAAATCCACCGACATTAACGCCAACACTGCTGCCCATTCCATTCACAGAGGCCACACTATGAGTCAAGGTTGAGGCACAAAGCATGTGGCATGCTGTGCCCATCCCCGTTAGTTTCCTGACACATAGGGAAAGTCAGACCGCAGGTGTCGGTCACATCCACACTCCCAGCACACACCAGCCTCCTTATTACCTTTGCGCCATGACACAGAGCCTCAATATTTTGTAGTGGCAAAGGGGACTGCAATGGGGTTGCTGCACCCTGAGGCCTTTGTAATACCTAAACAGCAGCCTGTATTGTTGTACCTTCTTGGCATAAGCCTTGCACAGTTCCCATTAGAGCCTCGGAGAGGTCACCCATTTTCCTGGGTTCCTCTGTAAGGCCCTGAGTTTGTCATCTGGGGCAACATTAGTCTTTTCTAAGGCTCTAAGGAGCTCCATCCTCACAGCCAGTTGAATTGCAGACTCTAATGTTTTTGGCTTAGCCACTTGAAGACTATACAAAAGTCCCCGGTAGTAAAATGAGCGATAAACTGATCTCTAGCCTGTTCTGTTGATGTCCTGACTATGGTCATCAACAGAAGGGTACGCTTTAGCTACCAGTCTGTGGCATTTATAAACTCCTGAGCAGTTTCATTGGGTATCCTCCTCCTTTCAATGAAAGCAACTCCATTCCATTTATCACTATGGCAAGGATACAAACAACTTTGCTTCCCGTGATGTCCCGTTAAACATCTCATGAGCATGGCCCAACTGTGCAAAAGGCGTACATTTTTTGTTTCAGTTCAGTTTCATTAACATCAGCTGCTATTTCAAATTGTTCCACCCAATCAGACCATTCGCGACCAGACCCTGTGAAAACCTGAGGCATAAACAGGGCGGGAAATTGACTCCTTAATACAGACACAGAATCCCAACGACCAGAGAGGTGTTATTCCCTGCCTCTGCTCCAGATAACCCCTGCTGGGTTAAGATACTCTGCCTCTGGCATTTCTTTCATTGCGATCCCACCACTGCCAGCAGCGTAGTAATTTTACTCTTGGTTGATGCTGTGTAGTATACTACAAAATATGAGATACATTTCTGAGATTAAACTACCACATCTGTCCATGACTATAAATCAAATTAGCTTTATCAATGTCATTTGAAAAAAAAAACTTTTGTCCTTAAGTAATGCAGTATGGTTTGGTTTAATAAAACTAGGCTGCAGAGGGCCACATCCACATCAAAGAGATTTTGGTTACTAAAACCATTAATATGCAAAACCTTTCCACCTACTAGTCGACCTCAGAAATGTTTTTGTTGAACTTTCTATATCTACCTTGGGCCAATCATCAAATCACAGGGAAGAGGATGAAGGATTGCAATGATATTCCAAAACATGCAACCACCATGGTGCATGTCTCAGAAGAGGGATGTCCAATTTTACAAAAAAAAAAGCCAACTGCTTTAGTTTTGTGTATTTTAAAAGGTATTCAAGGACACGACACAATATTTTAAGTCATTAAACATCTTTATCATTTCCAAGTTTCACTGGTACTACAGGAAATTATATTTAGACAAAAGAATAGAAAAATACAAAAGTGTTTCCCTTTTCCTTCAGGCCAGGCAGTGTGATCCTTCAAAACAACTTGTCATTTCCCTTTGCAACAAACAATCCTTACATGCATTTGTCCTCCAAAGAAACCCATGAAGCAACAAACATATCTTTAGAAACATTTTTTTAACAAGCAGTATATAAACCAAGATTCTCAAACACCTTCTATTATCGTAACATATTGTGCAAATAAAAATCAAACTAAACAAATATTTTATTTTTGATTTAGTTTAGTCATAAATTCTACTATAATTTGTAAAATCCCAATGATTTGTTATATTTCTGTCTGCTTTATAAAAAGGTAAAAACAATTGTTCTTCTGAAATGTAAGTTTACATAAAAAAATATTAAAAAGAGTTTTCAAGAGCATGATGTGCTGTGTATTGAATGTTTTGAGGACATGCAGTAAATGGAATAAAATCATGTAATCCCTCTTCAGTTTGAATAAAAAGGAAAACAAAAAAAGTTGTGTTGAAATATATCAAATATTTTAGTTTGTAACATAAATGAATTAAGCTTGTAACTGTTTGGCTAAAATCAACTCACAGCTACCCTTTAACATTTCAGTGAGTTGCTTTCTCAAACTAACATGGGATAACAAAACAAATTCACATGCACACACGATTATACACACACATTTATCTAAGACGATACAGTGAAATTATAATATCTTTCCACTCGCTATTTTTAATAGGATAGATAGGAGTAACAGTCAAAAAAAGCTGCAGTGGTTCTACATTCAAATAATATACAACAGTGTACACAGCTTACATTATTTACAGTACACAGTATTTGTGTGGCCCAACAACAGCTAAGACTCTTTTTTTTGCCTGAGTAAAACCTTAGCCTCAGTCTCAGATTGGTGACTAAAATGACACAATGGAAGGTGAATTTAAACTTAGAGTATCTCAGGGCTCACTATAATGAATTAGCACCTGAAATAACATCCAGAGCATCCAGTAGATGGTACGGAGAGGATTCTAGGTTTAATTTTCCCTGTCGATGAACTGCAGGTTGATGGGGGCAGCAGGGCAAAGAAGCCCATGGGTTTTGGCCTTGACCTCAGACGTGACAGGAGATACGCCAATATGGAACCTTTGAATGAGCTGCATGAGGAATAAAAACAAAGGTCAGTTATTTACATAATTAAGTCATTCATGTGTAGACATGAAGGAAATGTGTGGGTCCTTTGTCCATTAATCAATTGAAGAATACACTGGGATTGTTAGAGCTGTGTAATTTTGTGGAAGTGGAAAATGAGTCATTTTTTGAGAAAACTCTGAGGAAGTTAGGGTGGAGCTGATAAAAAGAGGAATCACTGCAAATGAAATCTACAATGACTTTACAAAACTGCAAACGAGGCAGTTTTTTTTATTTAATAAAACTATTACTAACTATTACTATGACTAAATATTCAGATTTAAAAATCAATGCAGGCATTCTAGACCTGGTTAAAAGAAGTGAGTGTTTTGTGTGCTGATGAATATATTTGTATGGTCTGGCAACAAAAACAAATGTTGGAAATAGCCAATGAGCCAAAAGAGGCTTAATCCACATACCCGCGTGAGAGCTAGATGCATCTCCAACTCTGCTATTCTCCTGCCAATGCAGCTCCTGATGCCGTAGCCAAAGGGAACTGAGCCAAAGTTGTCGACGCGATCTGTGGCGTCTTTCCGTACCCAGCGGTCCGGTCTGAAGTCTGAAGCATCTGCAAAATTCTCTTCCTCCAGAGATGTGGAGTAGTGACACAGAGCCAACTGAGTCTAAAAAAGAAAGGGAGGGGGAGAAAAAAAGTGCTTTCATTCATAAACAGGAGACAGTCAGGGAGATGTGTGAGTAATGCAGCATCATGTTACATCTGGTCAAATGTTTTTGGCTCACTCTTATAGCAACTTTTGTATCTTCTGTAAATGCACACTGTAGAAGTATTTCTATCAGTCTTACCCCTTTGGGGATGAAATATCCTGCGACCACCAAGTCATCCTGGGTAATCCGTCCGTTGCCTGGGAGAACTGGAAAAAGCCTGCTCCCAGGGAGGGACACACAAAGACTGTTATTCAACCGCACTACAGTACACTGGGCTTTTCGAAAACATTCATTCCAATATAACCAGATAATGGGAAACTTAGGAAAACAGTATCCAAATTAAGAATATTCATATTCACGCACTCTTTTTTAAGTGTATAAACATTTAAAGTAAAGGGAAAAAAGCAATCAATCAACAAAAGGCAAAAGACTAAGACCTTGAAAGCTAAAGAAAACTAACTAGGTTGGTAGGAAAATCTATGCTGAAAATACCTGAGTGTTTCTTTGACAAGCCCTCTGATAAGAGGCAAACGAGGAACATCGTCAGCTGTGGGGACTGTTCCAGGCCCCAAAGTTTTTGTGACTTCTGTGAAGATTTGCTGCTGGATGTGAGGGTGTCTCGCCAAAAGATATGTGGCCCAAGACAAAGTGAACGACGTCTAAAAACAAAAATGACACATAGTTAATAAAAAATTAGGACACACAAATAAAAGTTGAGCGTTTTCGCATTTGCGTCATTTACACTTCTACATGAAATGTTAGCGTTTTTATCTCGAGGTCTTCAACAGGCTTAAACTGGGTGTTATAAGAGTTTCTATAGTGTTGCACAAGAGACAGAAGGGCTAATTCAACATGCTGAGCAGACACCTGTGTTTATTCCACCAGCTGCACTCTGAGCCTTTTTATTCTTTATCTTGCATCACTCATCCTTCTCATCAATTTGCACTCACTTGTGTCACACCTAAAAGCATTACAGTAAGTAGTTCTAGCAAATTAATGAGTTGAGTGACTGTCCTTAAATGACTAGATACTGGAATGACCTCAAACAATCTTTCATCTCACATACTCATGATAGTACTCTCCTTTGTCACCAGACACAGCTCAAGCTTTCCCCCATTCTGTGACTCATATTTCACTGACATTTTAATTTGAATGGAGGTGGGCAGATGACCAGATGATATGAAAATGGATTTCACACCCATTTCCATGTTGAACAAGCGTACACCCTCTACCTTCCTTCCTCAAATCTTTGCGTTCAGCTCCCTCGCTTTTCCACCAGTGTGTTTCATGACAAATACAGTTATCAAAAGGGCAGGCTTGCTTTTGCATATATTAAAAATATAACAACCCTCAGGGGTAAGCACAAGGTCAGCATGTCCGAGCGGACTAACTAATGATCCAAAAGTATCTACCCTTGTGTGAGTCCCACCATCCTTTCTCGGACCCCCCGCACACTTTGTCATCATTCTCTTCCCATGCAGCTTACTAGCTCCTAATCAACACCAGCTGGCACAGATGCTTGCAACGCCTCAGACGTCACCGGAGAGGAATCATAAGACAAAAGCTCACCCAGACCGATATTTTTAAAAAAAGCTTTAGTCTCTGTCTTCTGTTCCCTTCAATCTCTCTTCATTTCCCAGCCCCCATTATGTACCTAGCTTGCTTCTCCTTTCATCTTAGTAAGCCAATTTGCAGCTCTTTTCTCACACCCATTCCTTACCCCTCCATCCCATCATCTCACCTCTGCCCCGACTGTGCTATAACTCTGGCTGTGGCTAATGTGTCCTGACAGCTCTTGTGTGTGCTGAGCGAAGGCAATTGCACCACAGGGTCAGGTAATGGCAAAGCAAAGCCGATTCAACAAGTTAAACAAAAACATACGACTGTTTATCCTGTGGCCCCAAGCTTGGCACAAAACACTCTAACCCCCCGTAATTCTCATTAATCTGACAGTTCCCCAAACAAATTAGTCGGCAAATAGGAACATGTGCAGGAATATACAAAGCAGTCTCGCAAAAGTAGGTATTGGATAACGGTCTCATGATGGAGTCTGGTATTATCTGTAAACTTCTTTCATTTGCAGCTGCTCCGAGGGGGTCATGTAGGAACTGATGAGTCAGAGGGTGGAGGTGCCACAGTGTATATATAACATCCAAAACTGATGCAAGATAGTTGTTTCATACCATTGAAAGTACCCTTCCACTATTTCTGCCTTACTTCATGTGCAAAAAAAAAATAAAAAAACATAAAAATTTGTGCTTTTAACATACTTTACTGCACAGATTAAACTTGCAGTTATAATCAAACCATCAGCCTAAATCATTAGCAAGTACAACTATGTGTCTAATTAAGTTCTGTTGTGGAAACATATGAACACACAACACAGATGTCTGGCATCGGTGAAAAAAGGGGACAAAGGGCCCCCTGTGCAGATCTAACAGACAAAGACAAATGACAAGAAACTAAATCAGAGTGAGAACAAGTTTGTCAGTGGGATACTGTGTAACCTTCCGATTCATTGCCCTGACCTGACGCTGGCACAACTACACAGGCACAGATGTAGCGCCAGAAACCCAACCCTTGTAACTCAACACTGACTGATTCAGACGCATAGAATAGCACATGCAAGTGTGAACCCCTGCAACTCTTTCTTATGCAACAATTACTGTAACCTCCTACATATCAAACCTCGGCAAAAATGTCTTTGCATAAACACACAAACACACACACACACACACACACACACCGTGTCAACCCCAGCCAAGAGCATCTCTGTGACGTTGGCGTAGATCTCCTCCAAGTTCATCTCCTTTGTAACGAGCATGTGTGTGAGCAGACCCCCCTTCACCTTCTCTCCATGCTGCAGCTGAGCCTTTATCTCTGTAAATCTCGTATCAACATGAATGATGCCTGAGATGAGACAGACACAGAGAAGATGGGATGAGGAAAGAAGATAACAGGGTGGGAGTAAGGGAGGGGCCATGTTATCCGAGAAAGAGAACCTATACTCCCACAAACCCCTGTTACAACAGTGGAGATTTAAATGCAAATCAGCATTTTTTTCTGGTGATTTTAGACGTTTAATCACCCCCCTTTAAATGAACACTTGCAAGTAATTTACCAGGTTTAAAATGTACAGTTTACTTTCTAAAACTGTTTTCCATCACTCACTTAACTGAGAAAAGCCACTTTGGAAACAGGTTCCAAAAAGGAACAGTACTTCTGGAAAATGCCAACATATGAGCTAATTGGTGTATGAATGAAAACCATATTAAAGTACTTTGCAGACCCCAATTAACCAGATAATGCTAGTGTTGTGACAGCCATTCAAAACCAATGTATCATGGGGGAAATTTGCCCAACCTTAGTGTCCTAAGGTTAAAAGGAACTACTTTCTGCAAGTGTAAACCTTTTGTTGAGCTGTTTTCTTTTAAAGAACTGTTCATTGCTACAATACCCTTTCAGTGTCACAACACTCAGTTTACAGCATGTATTAGTGCATTCAACTACATTACAAAGTATTAATCTGCTGTCCTTGTGGTCATTGATCATAAACTGTACACCACTTACTGAAATTGAAGAGGCCATCCCAGGAGAGACAGAACTCCTCCCATGGTTTGGGAATGATAGGACGGAGCCATTTAGGGATTGCTCCGGCATACATGGTTGTCTTGAAGGAACTGAACATGAGGTTCAAGGCAGCGATGTAGTCTTGGGTTTCCTGAGGGATCTTGTTTTCCAAACATCCTAGTCTACACTCGTACAAAAGAGCTGCCATACCTGTGAAGACAAAGAAAAGCATGACTTGGAGACTGGTAAGCTGTAGCAAGGATTACTTGCTCGTCATTTTCGTGTGGTTTGGGCTAGCAATTCCAAGAATTACTTAATGATATACCTCAGTTTAAATTTTAGCACTATGGTCATTTGAATGTTGTAAATTTGATAGAAATAAGAGAAAAGGAATTTTGTAAATTCCTCACTGAACTTGTTCCTTTTTTTCGCTCAGATTGTTTCAGTGATCAGATCTCCTTCCAACTATCTATTCCAACATTGAATTCTGTCATAATCTAAAGATCTTCACCAACCTTCCATGGCGTATTTGAAGAAGAGGTCATTCACATTGAACACGGTTTGTCCATCAGACTGCTCGGCACGCAGGGTATACACTCTCTTTATCAGGTCATCTACCACTTTGTTTACATCATCCGAGAAAACTGCTACATCACGTGGGCGCATAATAAGCTGCCGGAGCACGCTACGCATCTTAAGCCACTCGTCTCCCTCACTGAAAAATAAGAGACAAAAAATAACTTATTAAAAAGAAATCATTTCTTATTATTCTAAATTCATAAAGACTTCAAAGACATTTAGAAACTAGACAAGCTTTATCAAGAAAGATTCTGATGACATTATTTGAATTCTTTATGCACTGATGCAAAATAGTTTTGTTTTTTGTACAAAAAAGGAATATAAACTATATCCATGAAATATGATTTGATTAAAGAAGACCATGTGCTGCACACATCCAGAACCTTAAGCTGAAGTGTTCATATTTATTTAACCTGATCAAGGTTACTACTTCAGGACGTTACTGTTAGGATTTATAGATCAAAGATTTTGGAATAACTCACGCTGAGATGAGCCCAGTAGAGCGGCCCCTCATGTCTCTGTACTCCTTCCAGGATTCCATGTTTGCTCTCTGGGGGGCCACACCCTCTGCCCGCAGTACCTCAGCCACCAGGTCACGATCTGCAACTGAGACCACCAACTGGGGCCCAAAACGAGACTTGAAGATTTTTCCATACTTCTTCCTGTGATCCAGCTATGAAGCAGAAGTGTAGATGATTAATTCACAGGGAATCCTTTTTTTTCCCTTTACAAATATTCCAAATTTCATTTGATAATGTCTGATTCCTGACATTATGTAACTTTTCTGCCTCTTACTGGCAGTGACTTCAAATATATATTTTACTTAAGAAATGTTGTTATTTCACAATTTATTTCGTTTCATATTTCACAAATATATAAATATTCACTTACAACAACAACAGCAATAAATAGAAGAATAATAGAAAAATAATATTACTGATGACACAATTAATCTATAACAAATAACTTTGTACAAGCTACCACCTTATTTCGTTGTAATTAATGTTTTAATAAATTAGGGCACTAGATTATTTGTAAAGGTGGTCAGAAACAAGCCATTATTTTGGTCAAATAATTCTATAGAAAAAAATATTTAAAAAAATCAGTCAGCAAAAGTCACTCGATGTATTGGAAATGTTTTTTTTTGCTTTTTAAAGTCTAAAAACAACAAATCTTTGGAAATGTTATGATGCTTTCTCCAGACTTACTGCTTAGAATAAATCACTAAATATACGATGAAAAAACTATAGAAGGTAGGACTTCAATAAATATTTAAAATGTCTTTTTTCATATTTTTTTTTAAAACTTAACAGTAAATTATAGGTAGCCCATATTAGATTACCAGTCTTTAAATGTAATCCTCAAAAGAATACAATTGAGGAACTGAAATCATTCTTTCATCGAATTGATTCATAGTTGCGGAATTTTCACAGAAACTTCTGGATTTAAGAAAGAAAAATGACGTAAAGAATTTAGGTTTTGTAATCACGTTCATTTTCACTGGAGGTCAGGAGGAAGAGCAGTTGTCTGCCAAACGGTAAGTAGGGGGTTTAATTCCCAACCCCCTTACTACATGTCAAAGTGTCCCTGGGAAAGACGCTGAACCACACTTCGCCTCCCGTTGTGCCCTTCGGGGATGTGAATGTGTGTAGCCTATTCGACGCATTGCCAGTAAGTGAATGAGATAGTATCCAAGCGCTGCCAGTAGTCATGTGACTACAAACTCTATTTACTGTTTAAGAAAACACTTCAACGTTTGGCCGATCTCATTTGGGTTTTTCATTTGACGCACACGAAGGCTGCTCTGTTACATTTTTCTCCCTTTTTCATGTAATTATTAAACCTCTGTGTATTCTTCTTCCTCTAACACTATGTACGAAACAATGCCTTAGAGCGGAAGACTGCTCAAACCTCTGGTGCGCTTTTACGCAACATTGCATGCCATTTTACGCATAAAGGAGCAAATCAGGCTGATTCTAAGACCAGACGGGTTCTTTGAGGGTGATGGAGACACAAGATAATGATCTCAGCTGTATAACAAAGCGACATAAATCACAGGGAGGCCATTTGAGGACACCGTTACCTGAATTTCGTGGA
The DNA here is from genome assembly GCA_036024015.1 of Craterocephalus amniculus. Taxonomy (NCBI): domain Eukaryota; kingdom Metazoa; phylum Chordata; class Actinopteri; order Atheriniformes; family Atherinidae; genus Craterocephalus; species Craterocephalus amniculus. The sequence continues at coordinate 1,534 of JAVQJG010297301.1, read as the reverse complement.
TTCTGCCAAAACCGTCTCTCCAAAAGAACTCAACCAAGTTGGAAAAGGTGCTGGGCCCCGGCATCTCCTTCAGGGTCTTAATTCTCGTTTTCTCACCAGCGTGGGACGGTGTGATCAGTCTGTCGGACATGGCCCCCTCTCCCGGTGCAGGGATCTCCAAAGCCTCGCTGGCGGCTGACTTGTGTAACGTGCGTAAAACGTAGAACAGCTGCTCGTTTCGTCGGTTGGCTTGAAAACGTTTCCAGCATGTTGTCGTAAAGTGATTCAAGATTGCCATTGCAGAGAACCTTTTCCAAGTATTCCGTAAAGAAAGAGGTGTATGTGTTACAAAGTTTTGTAAAGTCTAAAGCTGCGTTTATACTCGTGCGTTGCCTGTGCCAGGAGGGTGAAGCTGGCTTTATACTCGGCACCCGCGTTCACATCAGCAAAGATATCTTCCTGGCACGTGTTAACGCAACCAGACTTGTATTATAGAACCCATTTAAATAGTGCCTTGTACAACCTCTGTGGATGAGGATTGGGTGATCGCTTTGGAAGATGGGAGGGATATCTGCTGTATTCGGATGTGGGCGTTTCCCCAAAAACTGTTGAGTCCATTCTTACATTTGGAAAAGGGCGCAGTACAACGTGCCAAAACACAGTTACATCACCTTAATCAATCAGGCAGCTTGCGTGCACGCGCACAAGCCACCCCGAGAAGAAAAGAAACACGATGACAAACGGTATATGAAGTAGATTTACTCTTTGAAATTCATAATATAAGAAGGGAAACCCCACCCACAGCTCATGTAAGCACGAGAGCAGCGTTCACGGACCACACGGTTTCATAGGCTATGAAATGTAATAAAGTAATACTTAAGGACATGGTAAGAAAATAGGAATCTGCAGGGGTAGACTGCTGAAGTGATTCCAGTGTGAAGCTCCTACAGACATAACATTTGCATGTGTTATAGTCTTCTTGACACCTGATGGATGATTAAACATCTGCAAAAGCCAAATGGCACTTCAGCCAATGCATCGACCTCAGTGTTTACCCAAGAACTTTATCTGAGTTTAAGATGTTGATCTCCTACACCTGAAAAGGTTTACCCCCTAAATCCGTAACTCCTTTTTAATTTGATTGCCTTCTCTTCATTTGTGAGGAATTAAAAAGCCAAGCTAATCATTCTATTTTCCAGGAATCACCAGTGGGAGATATAAATAAGCACAAACCCTCTTTACTTCCAATTACCAGACACATTGATTAAAATTAATGTCAATGTTGTTCCCTTTTTTAAAATATGTTTAAGCTTCAACTCTCTACAAAACAATGCAGTGATTAGGCTGAAAGGCCATTCACAAGGAATACTGCTGCAGAGGCAAAGGGTAAGCTCAGCAGAGGATGGCATTTTCCCACACTCGCCCCCTTTTGTAGCTTGTACAAGGCACCGGGCTCCTGATTTTTCTTCTTGGAATATCTTCAAGTCATCAAGAAGAAAAAGAAGTAAACCCCTCCCCCCTTTCCTGCCCCTCTATTTCAGGCTTTCATACAAGT
>JAVQJG010297272.1:0-16758 GCA_036024015.1 Craterocephalus amniculus | reverse complement strand
GTGTGTGTGTGTGTGGTGTGTGTGGTGTGTGTGTGTCTGTGTGTGTATATGTGTGTGAGTGTGGCGTGTTATCTATCATGTTTAGTTTGGTGGGAAAATTGTGTTTGTGGCCTTATTTTGCCAGTGGTTATTTTCTATTTGATAACAGGTTTGTATTTGGGAATGTCCAGAATTCAAGTATCCCACCTATGATCTGTGACAATGTTGTGGCGATAGCTCCCTCTTTCTGTAATTATTTGGGGACTTTAACCCGCAAGGGAAGAAAAGATAAAATTGCGCAACATTCCAATTGATGATGTGTTTTCAGAATCTAAAGATTTAACTTCCGCTATAAAGTAAAGTAGAATATTATAAAGAGAAGAGGAAAACAACACAAACTGATGCAGAATTGATTTGGTGATTCCTGGCACTTCAACAATCAATAAAAGACCAAAACATACATTTGTTTTGTCTCACTTGCATTTTTTTTTTATTGTGCTGATTGCTTTAATCAAACTGTTAGACAATTGCTAGATCTTGATTGATTGAAAAAGTTTTGTTGTATATAATTACAAACATAAAACACCAAAATAGAAATAACAACAAATCCCGTTAATATAGGCACAGAAAGAACAGCTCAAACAGGTGGGAAGGACATGCCTCTACACTGCCTTTCTCTTTTGTCCTCTCCAAAGTGCTGGCATCAAGAAAGGTTTGGCACGGTCAGGTAGTTTCCTTGTGGACTCGCTGCTCTCCAGAGAGTCATTTTGTCTGAGTCTATCAGAGGAGCACGCAGGGGAGATTGCTGCTGTGTCTCCAAGGGTGTGACAGCAGTATGTGAGTTGGAGTTGCTCTCAGGGCCACCAGCCCCCAGGGCCCCCTGCAGGACGATACAATAGCAGCCCCAGGGCAGATGCCATAGCTGGGATTCCCACCCGTAACCGGGACACCTTCGCCCAGGGCACAGACACACTGGCAGCAGTCCCACAATCAATTCATCAATCTCTGAAGGGAGTGGCAGCAGTAAAAGGCCACAGCAGGCACCTCTCACAGTTTGCCTCGGATGGGACAAGGCCACCAAGGCGGACACCATGATGGTGGTGTGAAAAGAAAAAAAAACAAGGGATCATCACATATTTATAAAAGCCACTTTTTAGTATAACTGCATAGACATTTGTGAACATGCAAAAAATAACTAATGAAGTTTTCAGTCAGGCATGGCCACTGTGATACTGTAAATATCTAACTGTCTGAGCGAGCGATCAACTTTCACACTGACTGCTGCTTGTGTTGCATCACAGCTCTCTCGCTCATCTCTGAGCTATGATCACGAACAAAGTTATCCTTTATGCTATATGTGTAATAATAGCATTAGCTTATCATTTCCAATTCTATTTTATTTTTTTTATTTTTTTCACTTATCACAGATTGGACCAGAAACACAAACAGATAAAGTGAAAATGACCAAAACTGACTGAGTCTGCCTCCAACAGAGGTAAGATTATCCAAATCTCAGACTCTGTCTCCTCCTGCTGGACAGAAAACTGCTGACAGATGTCAGACAGTTGTACTTTGTAGCCACATCACGGTACAATAGACTTTATCTTTTGCATCCTGCGACCTATCTTAGGGTCTTAATTAGTCAGAGTAGCTAACAGAAAACACTAAAATCCTCCTTCTCCTTCCTCCACTGGGATCATTTCCCACAAACGGGGGACTGTTCCAGCTAGCTTCCTCTCTCTTTCAAAAATAAGATTAACAAGCACATCTGTCAGAAGCACTTACTGATATCCATCCATAAGTGGCTACTAGTCCAGCTTTTACCCTCACAGCTCCATGTAAAGGAATTTAGCCTTTCTCTGAAGCCATTTTCCAAAATTAAGCATGTTCTTGTTTTGGGTTCAGAAGTCACTTGACTGTCTGACAATGTGGCCATTGTGACAGGCCGCTCCATACGCATCAAAGAGGTGATTAACCAGTTGACAGGCCTGAAGAGACAATACTGCTCTTTACGGGGAAAACAGTGCAGCCACTCAGACTGGGGACGGACTGGAAGACCACAGCCCCGCATCTACATGCAGCAGCTGACAGCGCTGAACCAAATGAGTGCATATGAAGAAACATGCTGATGTTGACATGAGCAGTTTAGCTTGTGTGAGCACCACAAGCTGTTTGTGACATAAATTTTTTGTCAGTTCTTACTTTTGCATGTGTCTGTATGTTTTTAAACTGTGATTGAGTGATGTTAAATGCATTCAGTCTTTTATGGAAAGTGCTCTGGATTTTGGGTCTTTCTTTTTTTGTTTTGTTTTGTTTTTATTTTTCTGGGGTTGCTCAGTGAAAGATTGAGCCTGCAGCCTGGGCTTGGAAAAAAAGACGGACCAACCTCTGATTGGTGAATGATTCTGGCAGAGCGCCAATCAGACCTCTCTCTCTGGGAGGGAAATCCCAGCACGAGAATAAGCTGCAAGTTCGACACCGTTTTCAGTTTTGTAATTGATTCAATCAATTGATCTCCTCTATGAATGTGATGTGACAAGAGCTGCATTTGCCTTCATCCTGGTTTTTTCTATCATCTTATTAAGACAGAAGCAGAAACTGGGCTCATCTTATAATCCACGGATATATTTACAATATTCTATCTGGAGGAGTTCCTAAATCTGTGTGATATGCTGATATTTGGATGAAAAGGTACGATATGAACATGGAGCAGCTGCGAATGGTATTGCTGTGTATGCTATGGTCATGCAGGCTACACACAGCATCGTCTCAAGCTCATGAAGGTTGGTGAACTTATTGTTTAAATCTTCATCTGTTGGTGTTTTCTCCTCAAAACCCTTGTAAATGTTTTGCTTCACATGAAATACAAGAACATATTGTGGAGCAGAATATGGTTAACATTGATGTGTTTGGCGTTAGCGCTCCTCTTTCTTTGTGTCCAATCACATAGCACTTGCTCTTTATCTTTTTCTTGATAACTTTTTTATTAAGACCGGGATCTTGTCAAGTCTCACATAGGATTAAATCACTACTTGATATGCTGCTAGAAATAAAGATAACTGGGGTTAAAAACTGAATCACACAGTAAAAATTTTTACGAATATCTTACATTATGTAGCCACTGAATAACTTTATTATCACCTGTTTGGCTGTTTTTCCACAGGCTTGCATTTGTATTCATTAAAGCTTACAAAAATGCTCATTTGAAAGCCAAAGTAAGAAATGACCTCTAATACGGAAAAAAAAAGTCATGAGACTTACTAAATCACTTTAATTCAACTATGTGTGTTTTTTAGTTAATGTGTGTAACAGAAATACAATGCAACCCTTCTAGATGAACTTTCCCCTCTGCTTAGTCTTGTGTATTGAAGGCATGGGATTTTTGTTTCACCCGTGTGTTATTAAACATAAAACCATGTGCAACAAGCCTCACAGGATGTTTATCAGTTCTGCTGTCACCGTGCAGCTCTAAGAACCTCGTTTTTGCCGGCATGTTAAAAATGCAAACAGGAAATATGACTGGGGTTCACTGCTGCAGGTGCTTGATCTTTGCACATGAAGAGCCATTGCCACAATTTTTGCTCCTCGTTTGGAGATGGTGTGCATGTCTCCTTCCGTTCACAATATTTCCCCTCCCTCCGCCAGAACGACCCACTCACACATGGCCCATTGTCTTTTGATATGATCTCAGCAACACTCACCCTACAGACGCACACACACACACACACACACACACACACAGAAGCACTGTCTGCCGCTGCATCACTCTTCCCTCATAGGGCACACTGTCAACATTTATGGCTTGATCACAATGGAGGGCTTTGTCTGAGAGAAGCCCTTCTCCCTCGACCCTCGGCCTCCTCTGTATCACCCTCAGGCGTGGACTGCTCTGTGGACGCGGGTTACAGCCTGCCTGTTTGCTGCACATCAAACTGTGCAGCTCACACAGCACCAAGGAAGACACAACAAGCTAAGCTAAATTCGACAGAGGCAATGCAACCCACAGGACTCACATGGGCATAATTAGTTTATAAATTAATTTCAATAAATGATCTTTTGTGTTTATTTTTTATTTTGTTTTGCACGTTATAAAACTAAGTGCAAAAAATGATCATATGGTTATGCGCAATTAACACAAAGATAGAGATAACAGAAAGCTAGATTTGTGGGTATGAGTGCGTGAGCTTTATTTTAGAAAGCTGAAAACTTGTCCGTCTTGTATCAGAGGTGTGTCCTGGGACTCAGAACGGTCTGAGCTTCACCGGTACTCAAGAGAATCAGTACAACCTGATTAAGGACCGCTACGATGGCTGTGAGATCGTCATGGGAAACCTGGAGATCACACACATCGAGAGTAACTGGGACTTCACCTTCCTTAAGGTAAACACCTTCCATCTCCACTCCTTCTTTAAACCACAAAAAAAACAAAAAACTGTTTAGATTAAATAATTTACCTGATTTGTGAACAGAGTGGTTTTCTCTTTCCAGACAATCCGGGAAGTGACTGGTTACGTCCTCATTGCTATGAACCACTTCCAGGAGATTCCCTTGGGACAGTTACGGGTCATCAGGGGGACCAGTCTGTATGATGGGCAGTTTGCCCTCTCCATTTTCTACAACTACCCCAAAGATGGATCCAATGGGTTGCGGCAGCTGGGACTTGCAAATCTAACAGGTAAACGAGAGCAGAGATTACAGAAAGGAAATCTGAAGTAGGTGAACACATATATTAGAACTGACCCCAGATACTGAACTAAAAAAAAAAGTATTAACTTAAAGCTTGATTAACAGGTTACTTTGCATATTCAGATAAAAAATGACATTATTACTAAAGACAGAGCTACAGTAGCCCTGTTTGATAGATGATACATTTTATGTTGCATTATATTTCATTTATTTCTTCACAGAGATTTTGAAGGGAGGGGTTCAGATCTTCCATAACAAATACCTGGTGTATGGACCCTGGATTTTCTGGCAAGATATTGTACGGAACAGTTCGGCTCCTATTGACATACACAACAACGGAGAGAGAGGTCTCTTTTTTTGGATATCTAACAATCCCCAATGATCCCCAGATTGTCTCTTTCTTTTCTGAATGGCCCGTCTTTCTGTCTGTTTCCCATTTTCTCTCAGGCCCCTGTCACAAATCTTGTGGAGACTATTGCTGGGGGCCAAATAAGGATCAGTGTCAGATTTGTGAGTGCCTGCAAGCTCTGTTTCCATTTCTATTCCTGATTTTCTCTCCCACCACTTCATTCACTTAAATGAATGGCTCTATTTGTGGACACATACACATAAATAAGTCAAAGCACTGAATTTTATTTAGGCAATCTCTTTTCGGTGATCTCTGTTCAGCCTGATTCTCCTGTGTTTCTCAGTGACTAAGATGGTGTGCGCACCGCAGTGCAATGGCCGCTGCTTCGGGACAAGCCCCAGGGACTGCTGTCACATCGAGTGTGCAGCGGGATGCCAAGGCCCTCTGGATGTAGACTGTTTTGTAAGTGCTTTTTCATTGCCTCTTTACAAGAATTTTCTGGCAGAATCAATGGAAAGGCTGTCTGTGCACAGTGTTATTTTGTTTCATCAGTTATCCACCATACAGACTTATCTGCCACATAGAATTTGAAACTTTACATGTAAAATTTGACTGTGCGACTGTCACAAACCTTAGCATTTAAAGTTCATTTTAACATATTAATAAACAGTATCGTGGTCAAAGCGGGCCATACTTTACCGAGCAGCCATTGTATAATGAAAATAATTTCAATACATGAGAATATCTGCTTGGATAATTACTTATTTATTATGTTTTTTCATAATATTAGTGTGTGGCAATACAAGGGGAAAATGCTCCAAATGCAAAACGCAGACAGATCTTTAATCACAGGCAGGTACATGGTGGCAGAAACAAAACAACACATGAGAGACAGAAGATTGGAAAACAATAGAAAAAAAACAAAAGAATGATGAGAAAGTAAGACTATAAAATAAAAACAGAGAATTCATTACTCCAGGATGTAGAAGAATAAGACATTCCAGAAAGAGACAAAAAGTCCCAAACCATACAGTGAGTAGGCAGCCTGATGCTCCAGTCATTGTTTAGCTTGTTATTATGTTTTTTTCCTCTATTTACACTGAAAACAGAGAACAGAAAAGGTAAAATAATAATAGATATAATTTTGGAGTTGTTTCGGTATATGAACATAATGGTCTAAAGCTCACCCTGAGGTAAACAAGCATCTGTGCAGCAGAAATGGCAGCAATCCTACAACGGTTTTGTTCATATGTACAAGAGTAAGAGTGCGTTACCACAGAACAAAGTCACTCGTTCTTTTTGAGGGGCTTGAAATCCAAACTGTTCTGTTTTCAGTAGCCTGTGTTTAGAGGCATGTGAGTTCACTCACCGAACCGATCAAAGTTTACCATGGTTTTAAAAGTTGATATCATCCTTTTGATCTTGTTGGGCCTTTCCCTCGCTGGCTTTCTGTTATACTCCTTTCTTTGAGCATGTTAACGGTCTGCAGCTCTGATCTGGTGTCGCTCTGGAAAGATACAGACATTAATAGTGATCGAATTTCACGGCCCTTTTAATGTGAGTTGTTTATGTAACAGGCTTCAGTTGCCGTAAGTGCGACACATGAGATGTCAGTGATTTCAAAGCAGACCCCTTATCTGGTGTGGAACTTATTAAAATGTAATTGTCCATGTTTTGGTCTGTGTACCTGTAAAGGCATGTCGTCATTTCAACGACTCTGGAGCCTGTGTGCCCCAGTGTCCTCAGACTCTCATCTACAACAAACAGACATTTCAAATGGAGACTAACCCACATGCCAAGTACCAGTATGGATCAATCTGTGTTTCTCAGTGTCCTAGTAAGTGTGTTTTGTGTGTACTTTACTTATTTCATTAGGCTACTATAACATTCAACCATGCATTGAAATGACACAATGTTTTGGTCATACATATCTCCCTGTATCTTTCATGCTTTTTCTGTTCATAGCTAATTTTGTGGTGGATGGCAGCTCCTGTGTGAGTGCTTGTCCTACAGACAAGATGGAGGTGGAAAGAGAAGGCCAGAGACAGTGTGAGCTCTGCAGCGGACTCTGCCCAAAAGGTTAATGCTTAGGTACCTTTAACCTCTTAGATTATATGTGAGTCACAAAAGATATTGATGGGTTCTGGTCATCCCTGCAGTGTGTGAGGGCACTGGTGCTGAGAACAAACAGACAGTGGACTCCAGCAACATCGATAACTTCATCAACTGCACGAAGATCCAGGGCAGCCTTCACTTCCTGGTCACAGGGATTCTTGGGTAGTTGTCTGCATATTATTGTAGTGTGTTAGATAGCACCGTTGGACACTCCGCATGTTCTTATTGCATTTTGGATCCTTTACAGAGATGACTTTAGAAACATCACGCCCCTTGATGCCAGACAACTGGAAGTGTTCCGCACTGTGAGGGAAATTACAGGTTTGTTTTTCCATTATGTCAATTAGTCATGATGAACAACAATGAATTAAAATGATATGTTATGAATCTTTTGCCTGATTCGGATTGTATGAAGTTTTTATATTCTTACTAGCAGTAGATACAGGTCCAAACACTTTTAGTTGGGAGAATCAGGAAGGAATTCTGATGGGGCACAAAGCTAAAAGATGCTTAGAAAGAGATAGGGAAGCAGAGGAGCACATCTCTGCCATCTAAAACAGTTAAAACTCCAAAATATCACTGTGTTGTTAACGTTCTATACATTGATTTTTATTTGCATTACTTTTGCTAAAGATACTTTCTTTGATGGGCTCTGCAGATCAGCTGATGCCATGGCAAACATTTATTGTGTTTCATTTTCTTGTAATAAGCAAATACAAATAAATAATTGACGCAAAGCTTCATACTAATCCTGAACTATGAATAAATTAATTATAATATATAATTATAATAAATATACACAGACCTTGACTGACATTTGACTTGAAGTGAGAATTAATGTCTTGTTTTCCATCTTTTTCTTTTAATGACACAGGCTTATGTTTCACAATGAATCTATTAATCTGATTTTCTCAGCACATGTGTGTAATACTGTATAGACAAATATATTTGATGATATATTTGAGGATCTACAAAAACTGAAGTTTTGGTGTACATTAAGCTTAAAATGTGTTTCTAATAGTCTATGAAAGGTTTGGTTTTCTCCTATGTTCTGCCTGATGGATGCCGCTCATATGGATAGAATTTAAGACCAATATTAGTTTCCTCAGGAGCCGCCAACAATCAATACAAGGCTTGTAGTAGTTAGTAAGGTCTCAGAGGTTCCTAGTATAACATATGTGGAACTACAGTCTGCTTTTCCACCAGCCAAATTCACAAGTCCACCAACAGGAGAACATTGTCAGGCGACCTGTCCAGGATGTGCCCTGCTTCCTCTCTCACCTGATAAGTGCTGGGGATAGGCTCTAGCCCACCCGCGACCCTGAACTGGATTAGGCAGAACAGAAAATAAATAAAGAATGCATGCCTGTAAATTCTAAAGAAAAGCATCTGTATTGAAAAATGTAGTAGTCATGAGTTATGAATTTATTGTTGTTAGGCTGGAAGATTCCTGTTGTAACATTACATTTTGTTTCCTTCTCAGATATTCTGAACATCCAGTCCTGGCCCAAAGAACTGAACGACTTGTCTGCATTTTCAAGCCTCACTACAATTCAAGGAAGGTCACTGTACAAGTAAGGCTGATAAAACAGCAGATTAACCTGCAGGATCAAATATTCCGCTAACACCAATTCCTCAGCATAAAAAAAAAAAATTTAAACAGCATTATGAACACCTGCTCTGATTCTCAGCTTCTTCTGATATTTCTTTTTCAAACTTGTCTTTTTGGAAAGTCAAGTTGTTGCAGTACCATGTCTCATCAATGTGATTTTGTGCTCTACACAATCTTGGATGTCTATCCAGTTTTGTAAGCTAGTCTGTACATTAACACCTTGGAAAAAATCATGCGGTGTGTTTATATTCCATAAACACTATCTTCTCACTATGCTTCATATTTGTGAAATTTGTGTGTGAATCCCACCTTAACACAAACATAAAAAAACAGCAAACACACATTAAACAAGTTTCATAATGTTTCGCTTTTGGAAAGACTCTCCAGCTCACTTTCCTCTGTCTGTGTCCACCAACCCTCCAACAAAAGGCGCTTCTCTCTGATGGTGATGCGCATCCCCACGCTTACCTCACTGGGTCTGCGCTCTCTTCGGGAAATCAGTGACGGCAGTGTATACATCAGTCAGAATGCTAACCTCTGTTATCACCACACTGTAAACTGGACGCAGCTGTTCAGAGGGCGCAGAGTTCGAGTCAACAGTTTCAACAGCAACAGGCCACTGCAGGAGTGTGGTGAGGCCAGCCTGCGCTACAATAAAGTGAAATGTTTTGTTTGTGTTTCCTTCAGCTTATTTTGAGAAATGTCAGCCAGCCTCTAAAGCGATTCATCACATAAAATACAATGTTGGTGAGGAAAATGTGAGCATGACACTTGTTCTATGTGCAGTTGCAGAAGGCCACGTGTGTGACCCGCTGTGCTCAGGCTCGGGCTGTTGGGGCCCGGGTCCCGACCAGTGTCTCTCCTGTAGGAACTACAGCCGACGAGGCACATGCATAAGCAGCTGTAATTTTCTCTCCGGGTCAGTGGTTATGGGTCGATATTCTGTTGGCTTATTTTACTCGTGTGTTTGTGTTATGCAGTTGATTTTTTCTGAAAACTGTGTCTGCAGATCTCCAAGGGAATTTTCAGGGCCTGATGGTGAGTGTGTCGCCTGTCATTCAGAATGCAAGCCTCAGAGGGGGAAAGTCAGCTGCACTGGGCCGGTAATTACTTGGTTTGATGACACATTGTGGTTCAGTGCTTTCAAACGAGCTGTTTTTACCTGAGCATCAAATTTCTCAACAAGTACTTTTTTATATTTGACCTACTGCACTGCATTTCTTCTGTCTTTATCTGATGTTGCCTGTTACAATCTCATGTCCACTCCAACTCTTAAAATCCTGATGAAAGAACAAATTAGTATCAATGAGACTTGACATGCTATTTTAGAATAAAATTTGATTTAAAGCAATCCAATAAAGTCATTTAAGGTCTGCTTTTAAAGAGCTTTTACGCCTTTGATCACTTAACTTACTGCCCACACTTTTTAAAAGGAACAACAAACCTCGTCAACATGCAGTATAAGCTACTAATTTCTTCCCTGTAAAACCTGAGTAATGAATTCCAACTATTTTTTAACATTTTATACTAATCATGTGGCTTGTGTGTCATTAGATACATTAGATTACCATTAGATTCAATTTAATTGTTTTTTTGTCTGTGCTTTTTTTCCTGCAGGGTGCAGATCAGTGCACTGCTTGTCTCAACCTTCGAGACGGTCCTTACTGTATGTCGTCTTGTCCCACTGGTGTAAATGATGGACATAGAGGGCTGATTTTCAAATATCCCAACAGGGAGGGTCACTGTGAACCATGTCATCAAAATTGCATGCAGGGGTAAGACTGAACCTAGGCCTATTGGGCCAGTGTCTCTTTTAATTTAAGTCAGGTGTGTTTTATGGTATCCCTGTTATATATGTACATGTGTTTTCCTATTACTTCCACAGTTACTGACTCTATAAAAGTTTTCGATCACTTCACTTTGTGTTTCAGATGCTTCGGCCCAGGATTGAATGACTGTCTAGAGAAAGCTATACTGGCAGTTAGTAGGTGAGTGTTTCCCCCTGCTGGCACAAATTACACACTGCACAATAATGTGTGTGATCCTGACATACTTGCAGTGAGACACACTAGCTCTTTTCACATATTTTATGTTTTTGATAAGATGTGGTGAGTCCAATATAAAAGGGTGACAATGCTTTATGTCAAAAAGCCCCGCAATGTCAATGACTAGTGGGTTCAGGTGGTGCTACATTACAAAAGTAAGACACAGCATTTGGCTAATTTGTGCCTCCTTGCCTCCGATCTCATTCCTACCCTCATTGTTCTTCTGAATCCATCAAAAATCAAAGGATGTCTCAGCTGTAAGAATGTTCAAAACAATGTTTAAATACTGCTTTTGTTTCACATCATATTAGTTGGCATCATTTTATAATGACAAAAAACGTGAGTTTAATATGTAGGGACATTAGATGTAGTCAGACTTTAGAAAGTCAGACCTCATCAAGCATAAAGTCTGAAAGTTTTTTGCAGATTTTGCAGCGCATGTTGAGTTGCAGCTGAAGCCCATACAGTATTCAGAATCATTTTAACCGTATCCCCCATCCTCTGTTTCACTGCAGCGGTCAGATCACAGGGATAGCTTTAGGAGTCCCAGCTGGCTTGATTTTCTGCCTGGCGTTGTTTTTCCTTGGAATACTGTACCATCGGGGCCTTGCCATCCGCCACAAGAGAGCCATGAGGAGATACTTGGAGAGTGGAGAGGTGAGACTGCAACGAGCCGCCTTTGATTTTTATTATCTTATGCATCATTGCACTATTGAGACAAGAGTCAGCCAGGGATGCAATTTCTGTTTTGGCAGAGTTTTGAGCCCCTGGGTCCCGGAGAGAAAGGAACCAAAGTTCATGCTCGTATTTTGAGGCCCTCAGAGTTGAAAAAAATCAAAGTCCTAGGCTTTGGCGTCTTTGGCACAGTGCAAAAGGTATTGTTAACCTCCCTTGATAAACTTTCCCTGATGATCCCTTAATTTGTGTGTTATTACAGTTTTCTTAAACACTAGTTGTATTAAAGGGTTTTTGGACTCCTGAAGGAGAGACAGTGAAGATCCCTGTTGCCATTAAAACCATTCAGGACACCTCAGGTCGACAAACCTTCACAGAAATCACTGAAGTCAGTCCCCGGTATTTTCATAAAACCCCAGATAGCAAATTTCATACATCAAATTTCTAAAACATCTGCTGTTTAACCATTTGCAGCACATGCTGTCCATGGGCAGCCTGGATCACCCCTACATCGTTAGGTTGCTGGGCATCTGTCCAGGTGTCAGTCTGCAGCTGGTTACCCAGCTTAGTTCTCATGGTTCCTTACTAGAGCACATCAGGCAGAATAAGAACAGCCTGGACCCACAGCGTCTCCTCAACTGGTGTGTGCAGATTGCTAAGGTGAGTACTGCCGGACCTCTTTTAAGCTACCAAACATCACAAACAAAACTGTCAGACAATAAGCAAAGAACTTGCATTTATGCCTCAGGGTATGTTCTATCTGGAAGAACACTGCATGGTTCACAGAAACCTAGCAGCTCGTAACGTCTTGCTGAAGAATGACTATCAGGTGCAGATATCAGACTACGGTGTGGCAGATCTTCTTTATCCTGATGACAAGAAATACGTCTATACAGACACAAAGGTTGCAACATCACATTCAGTTTCAGATCATTATAAAGCATTCTTACAATCAAGCTAATCCAAATGGTCCAAAATGCCCATCTGCAATTTTTATCCTCACCCAGACGCCAATAAAGTGGATGGCACTTGAAAGCATCTTGTTTCGAAGATACACTCATCAAAGTGATGTTTGGAGTTATGGTGAGAGGCTTTGAGGAGCATAAAGTTATTGTGCGTCAGTCTTCCTGTAATGAACATTAAACTAAAGCGTCCGTCTTCCCGGACAGGGGTGACCGTGTGGGAGATGATGTCATTTGGCGCAGAGCCGTATGTGTTTGTTCAGCCTCAGGAAGTGCCAAGTCTGCTGGAGAAGGGTGAACGTCTGTCACAGCCCCACATCTGCACTATAGACGTCTACATGGTCATGGTTAAATGTGCGTCAGAACTCCCACATGCATGCAAAAAACAACCGCAAATCCTCAAGTAAGAACAAATATAGACTGTGTGTTTATACGTCTTCTGTTAAGGCTGGATGATCGATGAAAATATAAGGCCAACCTTCAAAGAACTGGCGAGTGACTTCACTCGGATGGCAAGAGACCCACAGAGATACCTCGTCATCAAGGTGGGATTCGTCTGAATAAACAGTTTGACAATTGTGTACTTTAGCTGTGATTGGATTCTGTTAGAACTGTTCCGGCATAATATTCTGTAGACGGAAGGAGAAGACTCTGGTCCAGGTGAAATCCGGCGGAGAGAGTCGGAACGAGGACTTTTAGATGCAGACTTAGAAGACCCAGATGAGGAGGAACTGGGACATGGTTTGGTCACGCCTCCTCTTCAGCACTCTCCATCGTGGAGTCTATCTCGTTCACGGATTAATTCGTGCAGGGTAATACGGAAGTTCCTTGAAGTTGATGAATAAGCTGCTTTTGGACATCCCTCACTAATTCACTGTCTAATCCATCAGAAAATAATAGATATTTTGGATTTTTTAGAGTGGTACAAGTCAGGCACCAACTGGATACCTGCCAATGACCCCAAGTCCCACAGACAGCCTCCGCCAGGTATGAAAGACACAGACCAACATAAATATATTAAAATACATATAATATATATAAATGATAACTCTCAGCTTCCCTCTTCTTAAGCTACATAAACAACCACGTCACAGCATAATTAAGTATTAGAATATCTCATGATGGCTACAGTCTTTAATTCTCTTCTATTAGTTGTGGTTTCACAGATCTCGTCTGAGTTCAGTGCGTACACTACCAGAGAGGTCAGAGGTCAGAACGAGCAGCAGAGAGACAGAGCTGCGCGATGAAAGAATACGAACTGGGAGCTTTCACAGGACCAAGTTTGGCTCAGATAAGAGTAACCCTCATGGGCCTGCCAGCCGGCACAGGAAACTTTCAACAGCTTCAAGTCCACCATCTTACAAGGTGTGGACGGCAGAGGAGGAGGAGGAGGTGGACCACTACGGCTATGTCCTGCCTGGGTCACCTGGAACACCAGAAAGAGGTAAATTACATGCAGAAAATACTTGCTTTGTTTATTTGTGAAGGCAGCAGTTACATAATAATTGCATCAAAAATGCTTAATCAAGACTTCCCTGATCTTTTCCCTTTTTCAATGTGGTTCACAGTCCCCAGAGTATCTCGTCCTGGCCGAAGGAACTCAAGACTAAAGAATAATCTACTCCACATGGCGACAAATCCTTTCCCACAGTATGAAACCATGAGAACACAGAACGCTGCTTCTCTGGGCTTTACCAGGAACACTGCATCGCAGGGAGATGCCTCTATAGTGGCACTTTGCCATGAAGTTTCTCCTTTACCGTCCCCAAGCCTCATCGCTCTGCCATCCGCACAGGACAAAGCACATGAAGGAATCCCAGTCTCAACTGTGCGGTGCAACCAAACACCTGAGGCTTGTGAAGGAGCTGTCGCGGACCAGCAAACTGTGGATGACCAGGTGGAGGAAGGCCAAGGGAATGGCAAGTATGAATACATGGACATCAGGCGTTCCGACTCTTCAGATGGAGGTGACCCAGAAATGGAAAGAAGTGGGAGTCAAACATCTGAAAAAAGTGCAGTTGAAATAGAGGATACAGACCAAATAGTGGGTGTTTTGAAAAAGGAGCACATGGCAGAGGAGGAAACCGAAATGTGCTGCAACATAAATAAACAAGCCACTCTTTGGGGGGATCTGAGCAGTACAGTCATGCCAGATGTGCCAACACCTGGGGGAGGAAACATAGAGGAGTATGAAGAAATGACTGGATTTGGGGAGGTTCCTGAAGGGTGGGGACAGACAGAATACGAAAACCTCCCGGTAAAGGGGAGGGCTGTTGCAGAGGATATGGGCAGTGGCAGGTGTGCTGGGATTGGGGAATACGTCAAGGTGTGTGCAGGCATAGGGGAGCCTGGCAGCAACACATCATTTGACAACCCAGACTACTGGCACAGCAGGCTGTTCCTGAAGCCAGATGCTGTACGCACCTAATAATGTGGACTGGGACACAGACACAGTAACTGATGCAAGCTGCTGTGATGTTTTATGATTCTTTCCTCTTTTATATAGATTAATTGCATTCAAAAGCCTTCAAAATCTCAATATTAAAACAAATATACCTTTGTTATGGTTCTTGTTATTTCACAGGTTTTTTTGTGCATGAATAATTTATGAAACCAAATACGATAGTTTCCAACACCACAGTAAAGTTTATTGTGAAGGCTACCTGTCAAGTTGTCACATAAGGGCATTTTTAAGTTTCTTGTTTGCTGTAGTAGAATAAATTGACACATTTTAAAACTCGCTCTGTACTCCTTATATTGACGGTAATGATTATATGATCTTATGTTATTTTACAATTATCCAATCAATTTGATTACTGATAGCCTGGGCAGTTTTTTGTACATTGTCTTTAAATGTATTGAAATATAAAAGCAGTTTATTTATACTGTAATGACTTGTTTTCTTTGTGTAAGTTATTTTTAATTTACTCGATAATAATGAAGTAATTAAGCGGGTTTTAATTGGTGACACCGGAATGAAACGTGTCCAGAAGACACGTGACGCATTTGAGCGCAGGCGCAAACGCTGAGGCAGATATCAAAGATTAACTCAGGAAAGAGAGTTCTCTTCAGCACGTTTTTAAGTTGAATATGAAAACGCATTTCTTATAACATTTCCCGGGTGCTCCCCAAGTTATTAGGCCTACCTCTTCCAAACGTCAACATTATTCATACATAATAAAAATAAATAGAATAAAACATTTTAAAAGGCGGGGGGGGGGGGAGATTGCCGTCTGCGTACACATTTTTTTGTTAAAAATAAACTTGACTTATGTCAGTTTCATTTGTGATAATTTCCCCGAGTTGCTATATAGAATCACCATGTAGAATTGCATTATTAAGATTTATTTAATTCATTTAGCGCATAACGTCCTGCTATTTAGATTTTGACGCACTTCACGAACCGTGAACTATCTTGATTTCTGAGAGTGTCTTTGGCAGCAGGCGGGACCGTGAGCTTTCGGGTGAAGTCGGGCGGGCCGGTGTTCAGCGCGGAGCAGCGTGGTCCATCCTCAGAGCTGTGACTGACTGTCACCCGCTAGGGGAAAAAAGTTACTTAGTTCGCGGTCAGTACACTGCCAATATGTCTGGAGATGAAGAGACACAGGACCAGACCATTGCCGATGACTTGGTGGTCACCAAGTACAAGATGGGAGCTGAGATAGCAAATCGTGAGTGAAACGCTGCTTTTACCAGCTGGTTTGATCAATTTACTAGTATCTAGTTCGCTCTGATGTTAGCTAGCAGTGTCAGCTATCCAGACAGCTGCTGTGCCATGTGCCGCAGCAGTACTAGCACTAGATTAAATTAGAAAATATGACCACTGTGTAAGGCAGAAATAACGGGGATTGGGTAAAGACTAAGGCAGAAAATTTTACTGTTTTGTCCCGCGTATGTTTAACGATCTGAAGCTGACAGAGCCGATAGTAGACAGCTCTGTAGCTAGCTATAAGGCTAACTGATTAGCAAGGGTTAGCTAGCTTTAACGGCTAAGGTACCAGATAACAATGACAAGAGAAAAGTCAGTTTAACAGTAATTTTGCTCCAGACTGTTGCCCAGTTTAAATGTATACCTGCAGCTAATTCAAATCTATACAAAATGAATTTTCATTTAACTTTATTGAGGGGCTAGTAACCTGAAATAGTAGCTTATTTGAGTTCAGAAATCTACTGTTATGTGTTAAATATATCCAACCATGTTTTAATGTTTGTGTACTGATTTTTTTTTAAAGGCAGGCAAAATTATATCAATTTAATATGTTATTAATAAGTCCATATGTTTTTACCCACAATAATGCCATAATTTGTAGATATGTTAATTTACAATACATATAT
>JAVQJG010297269.1:0-11479 GCA_036024015.1 Craterocephalus amniculus | reverse complement strand
AGAGCCCGGCCACCCTGCGGAGGAAGCTCATTTCGGCCGCTTGTACCCGCGACCTCGTTCTTTCGGTCACTACCCAGAGCTCGTGACCATAGGTGAGGGTAGGAACGTGGATCGACCGGTAAATCGAGAGCTTCGCCTTCTGGCTCAGCTCCTTCTTCACCACGACAGACCAATACAGAGCCCGCATCACTGCAGATGCAGCATCGATCTCCCACTCCATCCTTCCCTCACTCGTGAACAAAATCCCAAGATACTTAAACTCCTCCACCTGGGGCAGGAACCCACCCCCGACATGGAGAGGACAGACCACCTTTTTCCGGCTGAGGACCATGGTCTCAGATTTAGAAGCGCTGATTGTCATCCCGGCTGCTTCGCACTCAGCTGAGAATCACTCAATCGTCCATAAAAGTTATGAACAGAATCGGCGACAAAGGTCAGCCTTGGCAGAGTTTAACCCTCACCGCCATGAGTAACTTTATTTATGAATCAATGCATAGGAAAAAAACGCAGAAATCACTGCTTTATTTTATGAATGTAGATTTTTTAAATACATTTTAGAATGATCTGGGGATCCTCTTGGGAGCCACATTTTGAGAGAACCTGGTTTACACCGTCCTCGTGCTTCCTGCATGTAGCATTGCATGACAACATGACCAGCCTGTCTAACTGTCTGATATCCGTCACTTAGCTCTCACTCAGGCTGACACTTTTTAGCCTCAGCTTTACCTCTCTCATCCAGAAGCATGTGCTTTTTCCTTTTTTTTCCCCGTATAAGCCGCCGTCCTGCTACACACAGCCCCACACTTTAGAAAAAGCCTCTAACTGAATCAGTTAACAACAAAATAACGGTAAATGTAGAGCACTCTGTAATAAACTGGGAGATATTTTGCCCCAGACAACTAAATAAGTGTTTTCAGTGTGTTCTGATGTGGTAACAATGCCACTTATCTCCACGGTTTTAGTCATTAAACCATCAGCATGTGTTAGAAGGACTGCTCTGCCCCCTCCGAACCACTGGAAGGACACGTTGAGCTGTTATGGAGCATGAACTCTTGTGGTCGGGCTGTGATGTTAGCACTGTCTGCGCGACTGTTCCACCTCGGTGTGGGGGACAGTGCGGTAGCTAGGGAAAAGGTCAGGGGATTTTGTTGCTATTCTGCAGCTGTGCACTTTTTGGAAGGACGCTTCACGGCGCAGCGGGCACCCGAGCTTGTAATGATGTTGCTTCCTCTGGCCAGGAGGCGAGGCCTTCGGTGCCACGCAGCATAAGCAGGGCGCCATAAATCCTGCAGCGTTAATAAAGAGCCGCTCTGCTCCACCACGTCCCGCTCCTCCTCTGTCCTTTTTTGTTTTTTGCAACACTTTCTTCCCGTTTTCCCCCCTTTGTGTTTAGTCTTCACTATCTCTTTTCTGCTTTTTCTTCTCCTTTTTATCTCTCTGACGTAGAGTAAACAAAGAGGCGGCTGCTTTCTAATCTTCAGTGTGTGATGGTTTACAAAACCAGCATCCAGCAGAGACTTCGGGAAACCAGTGATGGATATTTTTATTTTTATCTCCACTAACTTCTGTGTGTTTCTGCTCGCTCGTCGCTACATCTGCACTGTCACTGGCTGCTGTAGAACAGAGAGGGAAGGAAATCTTTCACTCACAGTTTGACTTTATTAACTCCCCAGCAGGAAGCGGAAGAGTTTTATCCTTTTGACACGTTTGGAAAGCAGACTGCAATCTTGGGACACGCACATGCACAGATAAACATTCCTTGATTACAGCCTTACATTTCCCCTGCTGAGTCTGTACAGCATTACCTGACTCTCTGAAGCAACTTCCTGCTCTTCCAGCTTCGACTCATCCTGGCTGACCTCATCCCCCCACACTGCAAAAAGCAAAGATTTAGTGTACTTTTGTTGTCAAGCTCTTTAAAACTGGATAAAAAACCAACCCTGTAATCTAACGTGCTTACCATCTAGTCAATGCTGGAAAAGGAGCCGGTGGAGGGGTCTGGGTGTCTGGTTATTGGGGGAGCCGTGTTGCACCAGTAGGAGCCTCAGGACAGACATAGCTGAGTCTGTACAGCATTCAGGGCCTGCAGGTCTTTCACTGCTGCAGACAACTGTGTCACACAGGAGCAAACAAAGCGGACAGTGAAACAGATCAGCCTTCTCTGACCAACATCGATTGTATTTAAGCAAAAAGTAGCACTTTCTCTTTGAGGTGCTGTAACTTTGTTGATTTATTGTCGAAGGATTCAGGGCCAAAAAGGCTTGCCCAATAACCAACCGCTCGTTTGTCACATGGCAGGATTGATGGGCCGACCTCACAGGGTGTGCTGGACACATGCACATACATCCTACTGAAACGCATTACTTTAAAGATTTTGCAGGGTTTGCATGCAAAAACAAAAAACAAAAGCAGATGTCTTGACTTAATGTGGTTGCAAAGTCCCATCAGAACACAAAGCTGCTGGGGAAAAATTGCTTTTGGTTTCACATTTGATTTTAAAACCAGGGTTTTGGGGAGCTGTTATTTTTGGGTGTGCCCAAGTTAGAAATACATACATTTGTGCAAATAGCAGTTAAAACCTTTGTTGATGGAGTTGATAAAACCAGGATGATCCTGTGTTGATAGTAATGACACACGCATCTTGCAGACATTTTCAGTGGTTTAATCAGCCATGCACAAAGCAATAGCGCTGATATGCAAGAATTCTAACATTTTCTCCCTTATCGAACACGCCACGTTTAAATAAAATAGCTAAAGAATGATTAACTAATTTCAATAAAGCAGCTGTCTGCAGCCTTCTCCGTTTATCTCTCCGCTGCTTTGCTGGTTAATTTCCCTTTTTCATAAAAACATGGAAACAGCAAAGCAACCAAAACAGAATCCAGTACAGGATTTTTTTTTTACTTCAGTATAAACCGGACCATGGGACTGGAACTATAGTGGGGCAGCTCAGCCTCCACCAGCAGCAAACTGGTACAGTCCATCTCCTCTGCCACTGATTGGGCTAATCTTCCTCCCAGATGTTTCCCACATTATAAAACCAGACACAACCTTCTGATGTCTCTCTATTTGGACTCCACAATATTTTCAGAGAATGCTTTAAACAAGCATTGTTAGTAAACCCTAGAACCACGGCCCAACACCTACAGCCCAAGCACACCTACGGTCACACCCTCACGCATCCATCTCATGGCCTCTCTGGGAACTTATATGGAGTGTTCAGGCCCTCCGGAAGAATCTGGCCAAACAATCTGGAGAGGACACCAGAAAATTTCACAATGAGCCACATCTTGCACACCCATTTACACACATTTACCTTCTTACACCACAAAAACTTTACTGAAGCACCAGCAGGCAGAATCAGACGTATTATTATTGCATTGTTCAATAAACAAACATTTATGTGTGAATTGAAGTGTAAATGTGCCTGAACAAGCAACCTAAATTGCTCTGCTGTTAATTAATGAACACATTCAGTGTCACGCTGCGTTACGCTCGACCCGATGACATCATCCGACTGTCTGCATGGGACTGGAGGAGTGGTCGAGTCGTTTTTCTTTCAGCAGATGGGAGGAATTTCCATTTCAGGAGAAGACTTTTAATCAAGGATTTCGCATCAAGGTTCTGCTTTTTCTGATCATTTCCATATCTTAACATTTCTGTATCCTTGAGACCTGCTTTAACAACAAAGTCAGACCTTTGGTGAGTTTAATAAGTGCTCTTTGCCTGAAGTTAATCTGAGAGCAGCTCTAAATGAAACATTACTCTGCTTTTCCTTCAATTACTTTCAGTCATAAAATATAACAGATTTCAGAAAGAAATTTACAGTTAATTTTCAAGCAATATATGTATTATAATTATCTTTTGAGTGACCTCCAGGACTTAATTCACCCTGAAACATAGGATAACATTGGGATTCACAAACAGTGAAATGCAGGCCATTATCATATGTTTCGTTGTCAGATTAATCCATATAAAAGCCGGTATATTAAAATTGACTCCAGAGGGAAGCTGGTAGCTTCTTCTTTTTCAAGCTATACAAAAACAAAACACAATTCATTCATAAATACAACAGACAGCACTGTTACTAAATTCTGATTGTTTTTACTGTTTATGCCTCTGTGGACGTACCTGTGTCTGTTTCTGCAAGAAACTCAGAAAATATCAGGACAGAGAATTTTTATTATTTATTTAACATTTAGCTTCACTCTGCCTCAAACAGATCTTTCTTTTGAGTTTGGTGCTTTCCACAGCAGAGCAAAGCTAAAGCACCATAAATGGCTGCAACACAGTCTTCTCAGATTGTTCCACATGTTCTTGATGCTTCCTTCAAGTGGCAGAAATGGCTCAAAATGCAGAAAAATGTAAACAAAATCCAAAGGAGACAAGCTGCAGAGGTACAGTAAGCATAGATGCTTATAGTCAACCACTATTTCAAATTTAACATCCATTTTTACAGTTTCACGAGAGCAGTCAGCTGTCCTCCTCCTCAAACCTCTGGTTGTTTCTATGATGTGTGTATTGTTTATTGCCCTACTTTTAATGTTGTAAAGTGTGCTTGGGGGTCTCAAAAGGCATTTTTCAAATTGAATGTATCATTATTATTATTATTATTATTACTTTTCAAGTAGTATTAAAGTACAACCCAATCAAACAGCACATGGGTAGAGTTAAAAGCTTTTCAAATGTAGACCATAGCCTAAGAAGATTCCCTGTTCACCAGTCGGTAACATGTCTGGATATAATAAAAAAAACATCAGTTTGAGAAGAACATGGAAGAAGGATGAAAAAGATTGTCTACAAATCACTCAATTTAAAGTAAAATGGGAAATTTACATTGAAATCTGTTGGTAAGTGGATCCAGTGTTAACCTTCACCTACTAGTCCCAAATCGGGCTCCAATAAAACCATGAAAGCAAAGATGGAAAAACACCTCCACGTTATAATGAGCACATTTACACTCCTTTGTTCTCATAGAGTATTTGTTGCCTCACAAATCTCATTACTTTGAGGATGGAAAACAATAATTATGTTGTCGATTATTATATTTCTGTTATGAAGGCAGCTGGAGATTTGTTCCATTACTCTAATGCGCGGCAGTAAAAAGGCGATTTTACTCATCAGTGACTCGTAACCTTAATGGCTGCCTTTCAATTATTTGCGTCACAGCCATTAGCATAGATGCAACCTGGTATATTTCCAGCTGTTATTGTACAACCTGAAATCAGACCCAAAGGCTGCGGAGCTGACATGACTTATCAACGAATGCGACCGTGTTTCTGGTTTTATTTCAAGTTTTCTATTCGTACCAGGTGCCAACTGAGAATAAGCAGCATCACATGTGTAATCAGAAGTCATCTGGAGAAGATGTGACCATAGATGTCCATAATAAAGGCTGGATGAGTCGCCCACGCTGTTGGCCAATGCAGTTGAATGTCCGCACCAAGCAGCCATCTTAACACAGGCAGCTCGCTCACTCTAACACTGATTTAATGTGACCAGTAGTTTTTAAATAAACATAACTTGCTCAATTTTATACTTTATTTTAACTTAAGGTTACATTTAATAATGCTGTAACTCTGTTACTAACGGAGTTACTTTTAGGGAGAAGATACAAGTAATTATTAAAAAATGATTAACGTGTTTAAAGTAACATGAGAAAAACTAATAATAAATGAAAACACAGGGCAGTCAAATGAAAGCGACACTTTTCCTCCTAGGAAATAAAATCTATCAACTTGGCCAGCAACCTTGATGTTTATTAGGGGGCTCCAGCCAAAGAAGGTTGAGAAGCTCTGGGCTAGTCGAACCCGTCCCATGGGCTTTATTTTCATATATTTTATAGAAGGAATACGTTGACTTTCCATCTTTAAGATAAACATCTCATTAATGGTGTCAGGTATAAAGTGACCTGACGGCTTGGTGCCCAACCGATGGTTGTGACAGTTTTGATGTTCTACAGTGAAACAAGATACAAAATCTGCATTTCTTTTTTCAAGCATTGACCAGATCCATGTTGTTTTTCACCAACTGACTTCCTGTCTTAAGAATCTGATCAACTCCAGATTGACAAGGTTTCCAAGCTGCAAAAATAGAACAGCCGCCTATTTTTAGAAGAAGTGAAGCTTCACTGAAGCTGTGCGTTGGGTCTTACAGGAACACCACGGTCAGCTGCTCTGCTGACTAGCCCAAACAAACCGCAGTATCTGTGGAAGCAGACTCAACGGTGCCAGAGTGAAGGCCGTGTTTATTTCACTGTCATGTCTGAGGACAGCTGGACATTTGGAGAAGGATGAACTGTCAACCTTCCCCCATCGTAGTGAGCGGTGAAGTCTGTCTTGTCCGTGGATGCTTGCCATCAGCAGATGATGGGTGGACCTTGGGAGTGTTAACCATATTTAGATCGGTTACTGCTATGATTGTCTCATGTCTACAGCATTTCTGATGCCTTTCATATTTGCAATCTCCTTTAAGTAACATTGCTTCACAGAAATGGAGCTTAGAGGTTGGATATGCTGAGTGTGTCATTACTCTTAACATAAAAATGAGCCTTTTTATACTGAAGGAATTGTCAGTACAAAGAGACTGAATGTAAAAGGAAGTAAAATTGGATGTGACAAGCCTGGATGAATTGGAGCACTTTAGGAGACATTTGTGCCTTTGATGTAAGTTTAAAATGATCTGATGGCTCTGTAATTACATCAGCCAACCTGTGATTCTCTCTTAACTTGGTAACTTCCTCCACACCTGTGGGTTTACACGATCTGTAGAAAGTGAAGTGAGGTGCTGTATTTAGTGCCACTATAGAGCCAGTTTTGAAGGACGGCTGAATCATTTTAGGAATTTTCTTTGAGAAAGGTTAAAAAATGTTTTATTTATATTGAAAAATGTGGTTAAAATAATTTGACAGTTAGGTAGGTGGGTAGGTAGGTAGGTAGGTAGGTAGATAGACAGATAGATAGATATCTGTCTGTCTGTCTCTGAGTAAACTAATAACTTTTTCAAAACTTCTTATTATTTATAATTACATTAAATTATTGTTTTAAAATAGATATCAATGTTTGGCCAATAATGTGATAATCCATAATTCATTAAATAAGTTTCTATATTATTGAAAAATATTGGCTATATTGCATTTGAAATGGTCAGGTATTACATTATTGTTTGCTACAATGTTTTTCTTTTTTTGTTTTTGTGAGTTTTATTGAGTATCCATCAGAATCTGGTTGCCAGATCTTGTTCAGTTTGCAGTATTTTAGCTTCACCCTTCACAAAATTGCTCAGCTCCTTCATCTTATTCCTCCACAGTTTTCCCAAGCGCACCAAGTTGAGCAAATTCTGGCCTCCAGGGAACATGTCTGTCCGAGGTGAAGGCAGAAGATTCAACTAACTGGCTGTCAGATGTTGGCTTGTCTGGAGCTAATGCACTGAGGTAGGCCTGTTTCTAACTTTAATGCTGCTGTTGATGATGTCTGCTGCATCGCGGAGCTCGCGCTCAAAAAAGGTTTTAAAATCCAGGGAAAAACTGGAAATGAAGAAAAAACCTACAAAGATCACCTCTGTGGTAGATTTTTATGCAAATTATGATCCCAACTAAGTACGGAAATTTTGATTTCCAATCAAACAAACTAAAAGTTTCTCTTAACTACTTCTTTTTTTGTGCCTTTGAAGCTCTGTATGCGAAGAAACCAGTTTTCAGCTAAAAGACATTAAAACATGGTTTCTCATCCAAACATATGTTACCCCTTACAAGGTGACATGAGGTCATCATGTCACCTTGTAAGGGGTAACATATGTTTGGATAAAATATTTAAGTTAATTGGCTATAACTTCATTTTAATCCAGTTTGTAATACTAATCTTAAATCTTAGTCATTTTGACTGAAGAGCAAAATGTTGAATAAAAACAGACTTAAGTTGAATTAATATATTAAGATGAGTACATGAAATAAAGAGATGGTGAGTGAGCAGGGTTTCCTTCAGTGCTGTTCATGTCTATTAACAACAAAAAACAGATAATTCACTGAAACTGTGTCGTTCAGGCAACTGCAGCGGGACGCAAACACCAAATTCCTTCTGTAGCGAGAACGATTATAAGCCTGCCACTTTATGAAACCTGATCATGTGTTCCATAAAAAATACATCGAAGTTTTGTGGAATTTATCACATCAAGTCTCCTCATCCACTTAAAGCACAATCAGATTTATCAAGTTCTGGAAAGTTCTACACTATTTTATTCACTTTTACAGGTTTGTAACCATGGTTCAGTTTTTGAGTTGGCTTTACTAAATTTAGTAAAACTAATGAGATTTAACCGTTCAGCAGATATCCAGGATTCAGCATAGTTTCAGTGTTTAGACAGCATCTTATGGACATCAGTTTACGTCTTAAGGTCCAATAATGCTCGACACAAAGACCGATACGCAGATGGAAGGACCTATGACGGTTGTGTGTGTAATTTAGTGCGTTTTAGGGTCCTTGCACATCTGTAGCTTAATGCTGAAGAGCGGTACCACAAGAAACCACGGTGGCAGCACTGAGCTGAAATAAACCAGAGAAGAGGAGGAGGAGCGGGAAGGAAAAAATGTAGATGAAGAATGAAGAAGAGGACAGAAACAGTTGAAAGGGTTTAAGCTTTTAAAATAAGACTATGCAAGTGTTCAGTAGTGGCGCAGTCTAAAACCGATCGCAGGAGTTAACCGTGAACTCAGCTCTGCCCAATAGTGGAGGTAACCATGGCAACGTAAAAGAAGCATGGAAGTATGAGGATGGTGACACATGAGAATGTATCGATTTACGCAGGTAAAGGAGCGTAAATGGGCTTTAGATTGTTGATTGCTGCTGCGTTTTGCTGGTGTTGTGTGACTGCTGTGACATAAACCCAGCCTGGTGGATTACACAGCCTGGTTTTAATGTTCTGGTCTTTTTGTACATGTTTCTGAGGCTCAGTGTTTGTAGTTTGTCTTTTTGCTACACAAACGTTTTCACATGGAAAACTAATAAGCTCAGTTACATTAAAGATGTCAAATAAATCCGGGCCTTACAACGTCTACCTCACTGCCAGGGTCCGATTTAAAAGCCAAATTTGCTGGGAGTAAAAACACAAACTGTGGGAAGCTGCTCTGATGCTTTTTCCGCATTCCCAAATATTTATTCAAAGCCGATGTTCTGGCTTTCTGCAGCTAAATTCATATAAAGGTTCAGAGTTGTACATGAATCGTTCTTGCTGTTAGTTATTCATCTTCACAGCTTGAGCAACCAAACATAATTGTCTGATTTGGTGGAACTGTCTCAGAAAGGAGAGCTTCTGAGAACCTGACAACACAGGCCTCCAAAAACCCGAAAACATCAAAGAGACTGTGGCACATTTCAAACCTTAGAAGTCTTCCTCCAACTGGAGTCAGACGGCTGTGTTCAGCATCTCTGCAGCAGAATGACTTTTTGTCTTTGTCTCCTTAAGCACCTTCAGCCGCACTCGCTTCCCAGAGATACGCTAAATCAGAGAAACTGCTGTCTCAGTCCAAAGCTCCAATCCACGGCATGTGACGAGGCCGAGGTGGGAGGGGTGCTGTGCGCATTAGCATGCCAATGAATGGGAAATATGTTTCTGCATATATTTTTTTTCACCGTTCGTGTGGAGAGGCTGATAATTTCCCTGTAACGGAAGCCGTTCCCGTCCGCTAACAGGATTAGGACTGGGAAATGAGCATGCAGCGTTTTACTGCAGCGTGCTAAGTTCTGTCTCAACAACCCTCCATCTCATAAAGCTTTTCATTACTTTTCCTTTAGAAGATTGTCTGTTTTACTTTTCCTCTGTTAGAACCCGTGTTGTGCATTTATTCCATTTTCCATACCTGAAATAGTGTCTGCCTTCAATTTGCACCTCAAAATTGCTCATGCAGGGAAGTTCTCCGGTCTAATCAGCGAACACAAAACAACTCACACATCGTTCCCAGACTCAAAGTGAGTTCATGGATTTCCCTGCCTTCTTAGATATTGATTTATATAGAGTCTAATGCAAATAAAAGTTCCTTTATTCAGCCAGGAATATACCACAGAAACACAAAAAACCTTCATTCACATTTTCAACACAAAACAAAAGCTGTTTGTCTGTTTAAATTGTTCAAAGAGTTAATTTAAAAGATTTACTTGGCCAAGAGTAGAGGCAAAATTATGTCATCCATTTCCTGATAACATAGTGATGATTAGTAATGAAGCAAAAAATAATCATTTGAATAAATAAATGACAAATTATTGATTTAAAATAATTGTATTAATAAATCATAAAAAAATTAAAGTAATTAAATAATTAAATAAATATTTGAGAGGTGAAATAAATGGATAAAAATAAATGATTAGAGTTATAAATGCATGCATGAATGAATAAATAAATATATGAATGAAAATACATAATTAATTAATAAATGAATTTCTACATAAATGGATACAGAATAAATTACATGAATAAAAACTGAATAAAGGCATCAACAAAGGAACGATTACTGACAGAATAAATATATAAAGATTTGTAAAAGAAAAAATTGACATTTCTTAAATCATTTAATATGCATAAAATAATAAGTTGATAATTTACAAATTTAAAAAATTGAAAGGATTGCAGCAACAATTGGCAAATTAATGGATGATAGAAGCATAAGTGCATAAATGAATGAATAAAATGAACTGAAATGTAATGATTCGACACGTTTCTAGGAGTTTGTTCATTTATTTATGTCTTGCGGCAGAACTGCTGTGAAAAATGTTTTATTGATTCGATTTAAACTTCATCACGTTACCCCCCGCTTCCCTCTAAAGCCACGTCTCCAGAGTAGATGGGGAGGGTTAGTTTGACGGACATATCACTATCCAATCTTTAGAACGGTCGAGTTAAAATGATTGGATGCTGTTTTTCCAGTCATGCCTATTCCTCATGAGACTGGAATATTTTATCTTTGTATTAGAATATTTAATTAATTGACTGCAATCAGACTGTGAAAGGGATTTTAATCAATACATATCCCTGGAAAAATCTGCAGTTCTACCTTTAAGGCCAGATTGTGAAGCATGTCAGTGGGTTTAAGACTTGGCCTGAGAACAAGAGGATATGCAGAACAACATGTGAGACATGATCTTTGCATCTGTGGGAGCTTTAGTTGATGGCCAGTTGCTGATGTTGCAGAAGTCAGCAAGGACATGATACATTTTAACTTGATGATGTGAACATGGTTGTGATTATTAGCCAAGTTTCAGCATAAAATCCATGACAGGCAAGTTGATTGTTATCCTGACTTGTTTGGCATGCTTGCAGTTTTGGGGAGGAAACCGTTTAGCAGTCTGTGTGTTGGCTTTGATGCTCCAGCATCTCTTACCTGACCATTACAGTTTGAACTGACTGTGGAAAGGGTCCTTGATGACCCTCATAGACTTCTTAAGGCAGTACTGGGTGTTGTTATGTTATCATACACAAGTGGGCTTCACAC
>JAVQJG010297266.1:0-12666 GCA_036024015.1 Craterocephalus amniculus | reverse complement strand
CTCATGATAAATGGGCTAATATTACTCGCTGATATTGTTCTAACATGATGAAGTTTCTCTTCCTTCTTCCTGCTTTTTGCTGTGTCTGATGTCTACCGATGCTTCTAACCTTGGGCTCTTTCTCTCTCGCTTCTCCTTTTCCTTCCAGAGGAGCGGAGAGCTTGTTAGCCTTCCTTCTCAAAATGCTGTCTGAGCGCTCCAGGTACACAGTTAAAGTAACCCCCCCCCCCCGCCCCCCCGTTGCCCTGATCTGACCCAGCTTGCTTCCCCGCGCACTGCCCCACCCCCTTTTATCCCGAACCAACACCAGTGCTGTTTGTGTCATGTGACGCATCCTTGGAAGTGGAGGAGGAGCAGCTGTGTTTCAGCAGCTGTGGCATTTCTGCTGCGTCTCCTACAGAGTGATGTTTAACTCTTCCTCTGAGAATCTACAGCAATGTGGAATAAATGTTTGCAGAAAAACCGTGAAACTGAGAGTATATCCCTCCTGGATTCTGCTTTTAGAATAAACCCATTATTACATTTCAGATATTTGTGTATTAAGGGTTTAGTTGCCATGGCACCAGTCGCTTAAGACGGCGCGACTCTCGGAAACGGTGTCTCTAGGTAACCGTCCAAGCCAGACTGTTCCATCGTCTAACTATCTAACGAATCTCCCCGCGGCCATCTAGCACCCTGCCAAGCGCGCTCAGCGTGTCACACTCACGCTGCTCACTTCTAGCAGAGGTCTCACAGCCACACAGCTCCACCAGCCAGGTCAGTCACATCCTCTGTGTCCTCCCTCCCCGAGCACCCAACACCCTCAGACTCGCTTAAATGTTTCCAAACAAACCCTTCTGACAGCCAGTGCCAACAAAACATGTCACCTCTTGTGGATCCGTCTCCAGTCCAGCTTATGTCCTCCTCTGTTGTTGTGTGAGCACTTTGTTTAGTGTGTGTGGTAACCTCTTTCCAAATCCCCTGTTTTTATTTTTTTTAATCTTTCACGGTGCTTGTTGAGTACGGTGACATGGGACATCTTCCTCTCCATCCCGGCTGTCCCACATTTCACTCACTAGCACGGAAATGCTCCCGATGTCGGCATGCTGAGGCGGATCCTCCACTTGGACCTCTTGTGTTATTCTGCAAATATTCCCAAAGTAGCTGGGACCACCTTTGAACCTAAGCTGCTATGGCCCTGAGGCCTCCTTCGCAAGACATAGTCCCAGTGACCTCGGTGATGAGCTGTGCTCTTCTGTTGCCTGTGTGTCGTCTGCAGGCAGCTGTACGCGCAGGAAGCAGCCTGCCGGCTCCAGGCTGCTGAGCGAGACGGAAAATCACTGCAGCGACTTTCAAAAGAAGAGTACCGTAAAATGATGCTGCCCGACAGTCCTCCAGGAGGAGACGGGGATCGGAAGGTGAGGTTACCGCGCCTGATGATTGACTGATTGATGACTCACACGTTTGCAGACTTACACGTTCTGTTTAACGCGGAGAAACACGTAAAAGTGAAAAGTCATGAATGATGCTGTCGTTGCATTAGATTTTATGAATCTCAGTCAAACCCCGAGGATATTTTTTCGTGCTGACTAATAGATGCAGACGATAGAGCGAGAGCAGATAAGCTGTAACTGGTGCTCAAGTAAAAACAAGTAAAAAACATCTGCTTCCTATCAGCTGGTATTGCTCACTTACTCCACAGCTGATAGGCCTCCTCTCGGCTGACACAAGGCCCCTCGTGTCCCCGACCGCTGGTACAGTGTTTGCAGGATTTCATTTTTAAAGGGGCCCAAGTTTACTCTGTTGGGATGTGATGGATTAAATGCAGGAAGTTGCACAGAGTGCATTGATGTTTGATGTTCCTTGGTCCTCATTAATTGCATCTCCAGTTCTCCTCCACCATCCCCCCCATCCATTATCTACCAGGGAAGGACCCTGGAGATGTACAAATGGGTTATTTTTGGATGCTGCTCAGTTCTAGTCCAAATGCACTTCACTCTGGCAATGTCCTCTGGCACAGGCAGGCCTTGTCTCTCACATGAATCAGCTCAGTGCGCTGATTCGTTTGTCTTATTGTTGTTCTTTGGCTTACGCTACAGTAAAATGTGGCGCTCAGAAGCGATCGTCTGAAATGAGAGCAGCGCACACCTTCACTTGATTGCTTTTTGTTTCCCGCAGAGAAGGGAAGCTCAGTAACCTGTACGAGGGTGGCCATTTCTGATTGTGTGAGTCAGAGAGCAGCGGGGTCTCTGTTGTAATCGCGTCCCGGTCTGATAACACACTGCATGGGAGAGCGATCTTTAGGAGAGATGAGGCACAGCGCCTGGCACTCCAAACAAACACACATGTGATCCCAAACAACACACACTGTTCTTTTCTGGGAGCAGCTTCTCTCGGACCGCGTTTTGCAACCATCAGCTGGCACACGGAAGAATCAAATTACGATAATGACAGCGTTGGAAACAATGTTGATTAATTTCCCATTATTTAATCTTCTAAGTGATAAAACAGAGGATACCGTAAAGGTTAATGCCCCTTCCGGCAGTCACCCGATGCCAGTCTTTGTGTGGGTGAGCAGGTGCACAGAGATTTTCCTTGCCAGCCACAGTGTCCGCTTGGACGCCCCTTTCGCAGACAGACAGGGCATTGTGTGGCTGACGTAAAGGAAAGGCCGCTCACAGCTTATTCTTCCACAACATTCCTCTTTTGAACCTCCTGTGGGAAAGAAAAAGAAAAAAAGGATCTGAATAGGTGGTTGTCCAACACATCCTCCCAAGTGGCATGTCAAAGGGGTCCAGAGCTGGTTGCTGTCTTTGTTCCATGTGAGCTGTGAGGAGGAAAGTCGGGCAAATCAGGAAAAATCTACGTGGAAGTGTCAGTGCTGGCACGGCTGATAAGAATAGGGTTGTCGTACAAAGGAATTCAAAGACCTCTAACTGGCCGAGTCTGTCTCCCACTGAGGCGGATTTGGACGCAGAGTTAGATAATCTTGCAGGTTTTTCTCAATATATTTTCTCAGCAGGTTTGGTTAGGCAGTGCGGGGATGTGCCTGGTTTGATGCTGTCCATGTAATTAATAGTTGGCTTCCTGCAAACCCTTTTGGAAATGGTTTCATTTGCAGCGACTCCCGCTTATTGCTGCTCCAATACTGTGTTATTTTTGATTCATGTAAGAGAGCAGAAAATTCCCTTTAAAGCCGCTTCAATGACTGAGAACCTCGCAAGGTCTAATCTCGTAAAGTCGGGCTGGAAAACTCGCAATAAGATACAATCGTGTTAAGTTAAAGAAAGCAGTGTTTGCTTTTCTGTTTTTAAAGACAGACTTGATGTTTGTTAAATTCTCACCGTGGGATTTGTGGAGGATTTGTCTTTGAAACTGAGATGGCTGGGTGTTGGCTTGCGGGGATACCAGGCTAGTTTTGGTTACAGCTGAGAAGCCAAAGGCAGAAATTTACCCATCCACGCAGCTGCTCTGCGTATCATTTGTGGCCACTTTTGATGTAACCCCTGCTGTATTTATGTAAGCTAAAGGGGACGATGATGGATGGGATTGGTCTTTGAGGTTTGTGTGTTTTAACAGGAGATCCCCTGTCAAAACTCTGGCAACAATCACGAAGCACAAGTGTCTTTTCGCCGGGATCCTGAGTAATTCTTTTCTGTGAACAGAGGTTATCCTCTCGTGACAGTGCTTATTTTCTACACTCTGAAGTGTTTGCGTTTGTTCTTTGTGACGTCAGCTGGGACTTGTTAAATGAACTTGTTGGCAGACCCGGCTGCAATTTTACAACTCTGCTATTGACAACAGCACTGGATGAAATGCAAAATCCATCCATGTGACTACAGCAGAGGCCACATGTATTGATTTATGCCACACTTTTCTCTGCCATGCATGCACTGAGCAGCAGACATAAAACATGCAAATAAGCAACCATGCAGAGATCAATATGGCAGAATCAGGTCATCTAATTGAGCATGATGTAAACCCTCTTCTGTTTGTCATAGTGGTTGTCCTGGAAGCCCACACACAATGTTTTCTCCTCGTCTCACCCGGGTATGAATGCACAGCTTGCCTAGGGGCTTTTTCTCCCGACCACTCTTTAAAAGATACAAGATCAACTGGCTGATCCGGGTTACGTTTGTTGGTTCTTCTTTGAAAACAAAAATGAGCGAGGGGAGGGGGGGAATGGGGATCCAGCAGCATCCATTGGTGTTTCTCTCTGTTTTCACCAGCAATGCTCTAACTGTGACAACAGGTGCTGCACTGGAGCAGGAGACAGGGTTTGGGGTTAGGATTGCAGGGGACAAACAACCAATATATCCTGCATGTAACACCTGGTTTGTGTTACAGGGTGTTCAGGGTTTAAACCAGCCTGATATCAAAACATCAGTTTCACAATTTATGTGCTGGAGGAGATGTTTAAAGAGCGTAATGAGGTGGTTCTCTGACTGTGGAAACTAGGATCTGTTTTTAGCTTGAGCTAGCTTAGTACTGGATCTAGCACCAGCCCTGAACCTTCACTTGAAAAGCTTTAGTTAAAAAGGGATAAAAGTCGTTTGAGTAGGAGCATCTGAACAAGGACAGACAAGGTGGGGAAATCCAAAGAGCAGCGAGCTTTTATTTAAAGGGATAGTGTGTAACTTTTAGCCACTAGGGGGCTAAACCTGTAACTCTCCATGAGTTATGCTACAGTATAACAAAATGAAACAGTCATTCTCTTTCTGGCCTCCTCAGACACCGTTTTTACCTTCTTACTTTGTTCAGATATGACCAACTTTAGAGGAAAAAGTAGGGGGAGAGGTGAAGCATAAAGCAAAGTGCTGCAGGTCACATGATCCCATGAGAGACGGATCCGCTCCTGCAAAGTTGCAAAGTTTCGTTTCTGAAGAGGGCAGCCCCCTCGGAGAGCCCAGTACACCATCCCTTTAACCCAGGAACAGAACAGAGGTGTGTGGGGTTTATTTTCTGCTACGCTAATACTTGCCTGGCCGTGAAGTAAGTCCTGTTCTGTTTCTAACCCTGTGAACTGTGCAGCTGCGACAGACGTGACCTCAGTTAAAGTCCGGTCCGCCAGATTTTTCATCTGCCTGTTTATCAGGATGTGGAAGGAAAGTTCTCTTCCTGTAAGCAATTGTCTGAAATCTGAAGCAGCGATGTTTCGTTGGCCGACCTCCGACATTTTTCGCCCAAACCAATCCATTAGCTTTTTCACAGAATATAAAAAACAATCCACAAATCTAATTTAGTTTAAAACATTAATCCACACATGGAGGATGGCTCCATGACATTAATGCACCCTTGTGTTCTTAATTTCTGTTTGATATTTAATGTTTCTGTGCTTGAATCATATCAAATGTAAATATATCTTTGACACTTCTTCTCTGCCGTCTTCGGCCTCTAACACAGAGATCCGACTATGACTTGCCACAGGGGAGTGATCCCTGTCACCACCTCCACCGGCCTTGTCCCCCGTTTTCCCCCCACTCTGTCAGACACTCTCCAGCTGTTCTCAATCATTTACATTTTTCTTGAGAGCAGAAACTGTAATTGATTCCTGACACGGCCCCCCCGATGTTCCACCAAACCGCCTGCTCATGTAAACCTTCAGCGCCCGGGAAGAGGCAAAGCAGAGGACGCTGCGAGGATCATTCGTCTCTGTTACCACTTGACAAATTGCTCTTCTTCTCCCTCAGGTGTCAGCGGCGGGCACTCTGTCACCCAGACCCTCCCTGTACCGAACGCTTTCCGACGAGAGCGTGTGCAGCAACCGTAAAGCCTCGTTGTACGGCAGCTCGCACAGCTCCATGCTGGATCAAGCCATGCCAAACGACATCCTGTTCAGCACCACTCCACCTTACCACAGCACGCTGCCTCCCCGCATGATCCACAACCAAGGAGCGTCCAATCTACGGAGTGAGTACGGCCAGCGGAAAAGAAACACTCAAACATATATTACGATAAAAACAAGAAAAAAAACAACTCTGAACAGTCCTATTGACATGCCTCGTCACGACGGGAGGCTAATAAACAGATCCGGGATTATCATTCCTCTTCTCTGGCACCAGATAAGAGCCAGGATGTAGTTAGTGGATTGAAGAGCCACTTGTACACGGCTGATTTCATTAGCACAGCTAAACACACTCCAGCTACACTCCTCGATGTGGCCGGCTAATTAGAAACGGGCGAGGCTGCACGCCGTCTGCATTAAGCAGACACCTGTCTCTCCTGGCCAGTTTTCCCTTTCCTGCTTGGAATACACGCTGGGAAGCGAGAGGTGTGATGTGTCCTGCCTGCGCTTCAGCGGGTCGTTAAGATCGCCAACGTAAACACGCCGGCTTTTCCACCTGGCTCGTCACTGTGTCTGTCATACACCATGTTTCATTCACTCATCACCCCCTGCTCGCCTCCCCTCTCCGTCCTTCCTCGTCTCATTTCCATACCGCTACTCACCTGTCTCCTGCTGCTCTCGTTAGATAGAAAATGGGCTTTGGAAAGATGTTTTTTTTTCTCTCCAGCCTCTTCTTGCTGTCAGCTTGATGGATTCCCGATTGTTTTGAAGGATAGTTGAGAACGCAAGCTTTCTCTCTTTTTTTTTTCTCCCAACTGAAACAGCCCAATTTGGTAAACACTGCATCACTCAGGCAGCTTGGTAAATTGAAAGAAGGATGTCAGCGTCACCTCCAGCTCTCTCCGTCTCATCTCCGTGTTTTTTTTAAAAACGCCTTTCTTGCAGAAAGGGAGCTTGTTTGTCGCGTTCTTCGCCTTTCAGGGCAGAGAGGGTGGGAGGGACAGAGAGAAGGAAAAGGAGATATTGATTGAAACGTGAAGACATTCACTTAGACAAGTCATTTATCGCCCGACAGTCGGAGCCTCGCGAGTGATTCACAGAGAAGTTGCTCTAATGTGACTTGAGCCCATCATGCTGTCACATGGATGCAAAACTTTGCGTTTAGAAGTGGGATTGTTTGCAGCCCGTAGGCGGGTTTGTGATGGGCGTCCAGATGAGACTAGACCGGTGTTTTAGTTGAATCAATCTTTTAAAGAGCAATGAATAGTTTAATGAACTCCCCGCTTTCCCTCCCCTTCTACGCCCCTCCATCCCTCCCCGACTCCTCCTGTCTGATCAACACCACCGGGCGTCTGAAAGACTCGCCCTGAGCTGAGCCCAGGCCGGGCTCAGACACTGATAGGATTGCCTGCCTGTCTCCGCAGGTGAGTTTTGGTTCTCTGACGGCTCCTTGGCGGACAGGTCCAAGTTCAGCGACCCGGGCCTCATGCCCCTCCCTGACACTGCCACGGGCCTGGACTGGTCTCACCTGGTTGATGCAGCACGAGCCTTCGAAGGTAACCAGCTTAGCTAAAGCTGCTGGCACCTTGTGTAACCACAACCCCCTCCCCCCCGTCTTGGGTGCTTAGCGTGTTTGTGTGTCTGAAATCTGCAAGTGCTGGCCCGCTTGCATGCGTAGGATCTGTGTGAGCTGTGTCTGTCTCCCCGCTGCTGTCCGTGAAGTGCTGCAGGAGGCGACTTTTGGGAATCCCTTCTGCTTTTTGCACCTCTGCTCTCAGCTCCTTTGTGGTTCCCATCAAGCACTGCGATCTGAAAAAAATGAGCTGTCATTTCTCAGGACAGAGATGGAGCCAATTTTCACACCATAAAACTCCAGTCAGCACTCAGGCAGCTGCGCCTTTTTTACTTGTAAATTTCGGGTTGATGGTTCGGGCTCATCTTTCGGCCTGTCGAATTAAAATGCAAATTTTGGGGTTTTTAAGGAACGAAGCATTAACATGAATTTATTAGGATGTAGCCGTCATCTTGGATAACATGACTTCTGTCAAAACTAAAAATCTTTTCCTGTGTAATGAGCACATCTAAGCCACGTCATGGGCGGCATCATCATTTTTAATTTATTTTTGCCTAATTTGAGTGCTTATTAAACCACCATCATGTCAGCGCATTCCCCATCCACCATGGAAACCCTAACATGCCACGCGATGCTCTTCCACCTGAACTCTATCTGACCTCCACCAGCCGGCAGAGATTGTGACTTGTGATTATTCATTTGTCAAATCTGAGTCTCTTCTTTTTGATTTCCCGCTGCAAAGCCTGGAGTCCATCATTTAGCAAGAGAGGAATCATCAGGGATGATGGAGAGTCCGACTGACAGCAGCAAGGCAGCTGTCACGGCAGCCTGTGTAAACTGGAGCCTTGTTGCGGAGCAGAGAGTGGCTCCAGGCAGCTATTGTGCCATGTATGTTTAACCAACTCTGTTTGGAGGCAGGGGGAGAAGGAGCTTGGCTGAGATGTAAAGCGTTCATAACCTTGACTGTGCAGATCTTCAGAGATTGCCAATTTCCACTTCTTAAAGGAGCTATACCTGATCTCATTTTAATTTCTCTAAGTAAAATGGTTTCTACACGGTGTATTATGTAGTAAAAAGGGTAAGTCCGACTTCCCCCTTATACCACACAATATACTGTGTAGAAACCATTTTTCTTAGAAAGATTAAAATGATATCAGGTATAGCTCCTTTAAGGTTAAAAAAATGAATTGGACTGGTCTGCTGGATTCAAATAAAGATAAGAAAATGTCACATTCCATATGCTCTTTTAACTCTTATAAGTAGAAACAGACCGGATTCAAACGCTTTGGTTAATTTCAGGAGTTACTTATTTTTCATTTTAAAACAATCTAATCAATATTAATATTTTGTATTCCAACACAAATAAAACAGGATTTTGCTGTTTTGCTCTCCACAATAATCTGTTTTTATTGCCTTTCATCAGTTCGTCCACCAAATCTGGACATGCAAAAATGACAAGCTGCTTTTCTTTAATCTGTCTGCGGCAGTCATAGGATCCGAGGAAGATGTTCATTCAAATGTTAATTAAAGCCTGGTTTCGCTTTCCTCCTTCGCCTGAGGAGCCGGCTCCTGGCTCCACCTGCGTTTGTCTTGGAGTGGATTAGCTTTCATTTGGGGACTAAATTAATGGGGGAACTTGCTTAATCTTTTCTATGAATATGCAGATCCTCCTATCTTTAGTCTCAGACCAAGGGCTTGAGAAGGAGTGGCTTCTAAAGAGGGAAAAAAAAGAGCATAAGAGCTTAATACTGAGCAGTCGTAAAGCGTGACATGCCAAGTTTGGGTTTTCGATGCGGCTTTGACGAAGCTTAAGGGTCTGATATGGTAAAACAAGCATGACTGGTGTCTTACAGCTCACTGGGATCCAGCCCATTATGAGCCAAACAACTGCCAGAGTAAACTTAAAGGGTTGAGGGCACTGAAGCAACACCCGAGTAACTGGCTATATGTGTCATTTCTAGAAACGTCCCGTTACCACCTTGTTACCTATTGTGTGATTATAGATCTCCCCATATGGGAGGACAGCTGTTTCTGACATCAAACCAGAGCCATTCATTCATGCAGCCCATGAATGGGTTGCCCTTCCTGCCAGGGACGCATGCATGCGATTGTGTTATTCTGCTCTATTTTGGTCGCACAATGATGTCAAAAGCAGATTATAACCTGCTGCGTCACCTGTTCTGTCTCAAGACCAGCGCGTGGCGTCTTTCTGCACAATGACGGACATGCAGCGGGCCGAAGCTCTGCAGATCTCCAGAGAGCTGACCAGACGGGTGGCGGAGGCGGAGGGAGCAGCGCTGGAAGCAGAGTAGGCTTCACTTACAACACAAACACACAAGCAGCACAACTCCCGGACCAAGTGGAGATTTATCTTGGCTAAAAAGCCTTTCCTCTCCTAACAGTCTGGGCTTAGCAATTCTTACCAGACACAGCTGGCGTGAAGAGATTTGGATCTCTTGTTATGATGATCTAGTTTGCATGAAACTCTGACAACATTGTTAGTAGAGTTTTTTTTTTAATTAAATCTCCATCCTTGAGGCAGAGCAAAGCTTATAAATGTGTGTCTGCTTGCTGTTACGTCAGCTAAAGTTCAGACATGAGACAGAAAACATTGTTACTCAGCTTTATTCAATTCTGAAATGACTCATGTTATTGAAAAAGATTCATGTTATACATGTAAAAATGGAAAGTATGCAACAGCCTTCAAGATGAATTTAAATAGTTGCATTTAAAACTAGCAGCAATCCCCAACAAAACCAGTTTAACAACCAAAGCCAATTTGCTCCGAATGGGATCCCAGTGATCCCTCAGGCTGCACTGGATTACTGGCAACCCTGCTGCCTACATCTGCTGCGGGTTCATATGATCATCTGTAGTTTTATAGTTTTTAGATTGTTTACAATCCCAGCACAGTATATGGCATACATCATTTCTAATGATATCGGTGGCTTTGTTTTGGGAAACGGCAGAAAATAAAAGGTGGATTAAGTTCATGTGTGCACAGAGCAAACATGTTTTTGTGTTGCTTTACTCTGATTGACATTGTTTCTGTGTGCAAACCAGCAGCGGCCCCCCGTCCACGCTAACGGGCAAAGTCAACCAGCTGGAGGTGATCCTCAGGCAGCTGCAGCACGACCTCAGAAAGGCAAGTTCACATATACGGCTAATTCCTCAATTATGTTTTCGCCACCTTTGCGCTTTCCTTCTTCACGCGAGCAAACAGTGCACGTCTGTGTCGCACAGCCTGACGATGAGTAATGAGTGCCCTTAGGTCTGCGTAACACTAACTCATCCACTTAATTCAATATCCTGCTTCCTTTTCCTTATTGTGTCCCAGTCCGAAGCTTCCCCACCTCCGCTAATGTGCTTAAAACGAGTGGAGAGGAAATGCACTTTTATCGGAGGAAAGGCTGCTTTACCGTTTTTAATGCCTCCCATTTGAACTGCGCTGGCGAAAGATGGACGTTCTCGTAATAGCGCGGCTTTTACCGCACCCTTTTGGATCCGTTCATCCTCTTGACTCACGTCCCTGTTTTTGATTACGTGCGTTTCTTTTCGTTTGCAGGAGAAAGAGGATAAGGCAATGTTACAGGAGGAGGTGCAACACCTGAGACAGGACAACATGCGGCTGCAAGAGGAGAGCCAGACGGCCGCGGCTCAGCTCAGGAAGTTCACCGAATGGTTCTTTCACACCATCGACAAGAAACCCTGAGAGCGAGACCTGCAGAAACGGAGGGAAACCAAGCAAAGAAGGCCTTCATCCCTCCGGGGGCGACCCACTCAACTCCTGTTTAAGCCTCCCAGATGATCCATAAGTAAATAGACTATAAAACAAACCATTACCAGCCCCAAGAGTAATTAAGACTCTTTAAAACGCCCCGTGTTTAGGAGACCGCTGAGCTGCCCTGAGCAAGAGACTTTAAAACCTGATCTGGACCTTGGTTTTGGGATTGTTCTCAGTCAAAAGTGCAGGGCTGTTTCTGACATTAACTGCCTCTTCATCCTGGAAAACAAGGCTCTTGGGAAAGCTCCTCATCTCTAGTGCTGGAGAGGAATTGAGAAAGGCAACCCCCAGGGGCCCCTGCTAAAGTCCCTGGGATCTTCTTACAGTAGTGGAATGTAAAGCTCATTTACTGTAGTCAACATTTAATCTACCTACGTAAGTCACGTCAGTCTACTGTACTGTATATTCAGCTGTACTGTAACATACTGTGCACACTGTCACACAGCTGTTTCTGTGCCAGCTTCCACGGACACAGGACAAATAGGGATGGAGGGAGGGGGGAGGAATGTACTGGACATAATGAAGTGGTACTTACTGTCTGCTTGCACCAAGAGGAGTCCACATGTGGCGGTCTTGAAAACACAAGGTAAAAGGGGGAGAGGGGGGGGGGGGTGAATGTAGCTCATCTGAGATCAGTTTTCTCTCTGGATTTCTGGTTCCCAAAGCCACCAACATTTTAAGGTTTGATGTTTTGAGATTTGGTTCTTAACAATCTCCACTTTTTCTTTTTCCTCCGTGTCGTAACGTAGGGTCACATGGCAGTGATTTTGATGTTTTAAAGGTGCTTTTTTTTCCCCCTACACGCTGTTTTATCAGTAGTTTCCATTCACTGTCACAATGTCCTAGCAATAACCATGTGGTAGTTACAACTGTGTTTTTAAACAAAAGAAAAGAAGAAGACGTTAGCACAAACGCGAAGAGTTGCTCTGGAGAAGCGGTCGTATTTGATATGTATTTAGAAAGCTGGAGGAGACTGTGCCTAAAACTGGTTGTAAATGGATTGTTTGTTTGCTTTCAGTTCTTTTTTTTATAAACACATGGCTTGTCTGTGGCTCACTGATATAAAAATTGTGTGTGAATGTGTGTGTGAGGGTGTGTAGTTTAACACAGCAAAATGAGTTCTTATGCAGTGGTTTCTAGAGCATTAGAGCAAGCGCCAGTGAACCACACTTACAATGCCAAATGTGTTTATTTCTGTACATAACTGCCACAGAAGTGTCTTGTATTTAACACTGTTATTTAAGCTTATTTAACCTAAAGTTGTTTATTTTATTAAGGGTATTTGTTTTTCTGCACTAAAGGAGAGATGAAGCTCTGTGTACGTTGTAAAGTGTGTAGCTTGCCAGGGCAAAAGGAAACAAAAAACAAAACGTAATAAAAACTATATATTTAAATATATAAATGATGATTTTGGAGATTCCAACATTTGGATGCTGCTAGGTTAACAGTTGCTTGTTTGTATGCTTTTAAATTTGTCTCTCTCCCCATTAACTGTCCCATCCCTGGTGGGACTGTGGTCGCTTTTTTTATTTTTGGTTTGTTTTA
>JAVQJG010297234.1:0-22557 GCA_036024015.1 Craterocephalus amniculus | reverse complement strand
GTGCGTGCGTGCGTGCGTGTGTGTGCGTGCGTGCGTGCGTGCGTGCGTGTGTGTGTGTGTGCATATGTATACATAAAGAATAAGGAACAAGGAACCCTTACTGTTAGGCAATGGTGCTAACCACACCATTGTGGTGGCTCTAAAACAGAATCTCAAAAGACTCCGGGTGGTGCAATTGTCCATGACATGGTGGGACTTATACAGAGCTTAGAAGCAGAACTGAACATCATGACTGATTAACCTCTAAGTTATACAAACTACTGATATAGACGGTACAATATCTTTATAAAAAGGAAAACTGAATATGAAAACTTATCTAATGCTCCCTCTCCT
Source organism: Craterocephalus amniculus (assembly GCA_036024015.1). Classification (NCBI taxonomy): domain Eukaryota; kingdom Metazoa; phylum Chordata; class Actinopteri; order Atheriniformes; family Atherinidae; genus Craterocephalus; species Craterocephalus amniculus. Next base: position 22,224 of record JAVQJG010297234.1, on the reverse strand, counting down.
CATTTCTGGACAGAAATATCTGAGAATAAATTTGGCATGACATTGACACCTAATACAAACTTGTAACTTATTAAATAACACATAGAACACACATCACTCATTATAAGGAACATTAAATTGGATCAACAGCAACTGAAATTAGCTCATAATGCACTACAGCAGACTTTGGTTATGCAAAAACTATCAGTAATCCTGACCTGCAGCACACCGTTATCATCATCTGTTAGTCTACCAGGCCACCTACCACATATAAACATACCAATTCAATGTAAAAAAAAAATAGTATGCTGAGATCTCAAACTATCAGCAAAAAAACACTTTTCAGATTTAGAAATAATAAAACACTCAATATAAATCAGTGTAATAATTTACAGAAATCATTAATTAATGATGGACTACTGTCTTGTGGAAAACCGAGAAGCATTCCAAAATTACTAAACCAAATCATCACAGGTACATCCTGTAGCACATTAATGCTTTCCTAAATACATAAAAGTACTTTACAAAACTACATAACTTCCACCATGTCCACCAGGGGAAGAAGGCAGAAAGTGGTAAGAAAAAGAAGGAAGAAGAGAAGAAAAGGGGGGAGGGAACAAAGAGGAAGGAGAGAGGATGGTGGGAGGGGAAGGGGTTATATTGTGCATATATGTATACAGTGAACATGCTATGTAACTATTGATCATGGAGGGTTAACAACTGCTGCCACTCTTACCACATCTTACCTAATTTTACCATTTGTCTTTCCCTTTTTTCATTTCTATATTCCAGATCCAGTTGACATCCCTGCTTACTGGGGTGACCATCTCTGTTGATCCCTGCTCTCCCTCCTCTCGGACTACCACATCATGTTTGGCCTTATTAGTGCACTCCACTAAATCAGGCATCCAAACCAAAAAGATAGGGAAGGGGGAAAGAAATTAAAAAGATCATAGACAAGTAGAAGAAAATGAGGAAAAGTGAATAAAACAAACAAAAGTGACCATCCTAAAGTGCAGGGCTGACCTCTGTCCTGGGTTAGGGTTGGATTTACTCTGCATAGCATGTCTTTTTAATGTCCTCCATTAGTCAGTACGGATGAAGGATTTAGGAAAAATGTATTCACCAAGAGAATGGGGCAGGCCTGGCGTGGTGTGGGTGGATGGGCTGACATGGCTCCGTGAGGCAGGGATGACTAGTGAGTCCTGGGTCACCCCTACACCTTTTTTTTTCAAATTGATTGATGGTTCAGTTTTATGTTACCTCCTCCTCTGACTTTGGAAACTTCAATTTTCCTCATCTTACTTTCATTTCAGTCAAATTGTTTATTTGTATTATTATTAGTATAATCATTATTGTTTTTTTCTACCTCTTTCTTTCACACTGCATTGTAAATACAAGAAATATGTTCAGTTAAAAAAGTAAAAAACTTTATCTTTTTTTGTTTTTTTGTTTTCCAAAGATGGGTTCACAAAATATAAAACAATCACTAACTTAAATAATACAATATCACATGTTGTTTATTTGAAGTTATAGTAATTCAACAGCCCACGGGGACCCGATTTTTACTTTTTCTTTTAATAAGAGAGAGTGTACTGTGTTTATATGACTGTAGCTCAGATTGTATCAATGGCTATTTTGGCTAATATGTGGCAGAGACTGTCACTAAAAGCATATGTGATGTTCTGAAGCTTCACCCAATCAATCGGTGCGCTCATTCATTCAGCACATGTTAAGGGTAGCTGGTGTGCAATCAATGCCAGATATAACAGCAGCACAAATGCTAAATAGTTTTTTTCTTCTTTTTTTTCGTTCATGTTGGTTATCCTGTGCATGACTGCCATGTTACTTCCAAATGAAAATATTAAGAGAAGATATAATTATATGAGTCATATTATGATAGCAAACTAGAAATGAGATACGGCAAAACAGCAGAGCTCTATGTTCCCCTTTGGACCTCCTTTGGATGCATGCCTGGGGAGATTAGACTCCTGTTTTATGAGTTTACACACCAGAAGCAAAGCAGCAATACTGGATAATCCCCTTAATAACTCCAGCCAGCATAACATTAATAAATGTTATGCTGGCTTTTGTCTTTCCTGGGTGATTTATTCTTCCGCTGTTGATACACATGACTGAAAAACATGGTCAATAAAGCCCTACATTTCTGACAAACATTATGATATATGTATATTTATTATGAATGCATGCGTCCTGGATTGGATTTTGATGAAGAGGACTGAGCGGAACTGAACATTATGTGAACTCTTATTGACAGCTACAGCTGTGTCGGTGACAGCGCTCTTTCTCACTTTTGTCAAATCTATTACAGTTCTGCAGGCGGTGCAGAATTGCTTGGCCTGAGATCAGCTCATTGATTCATCATTTTGGGCATGCAGTGTATAAGACAAAATAAACACAATAATCAGGTATAGTAATCCTGCATAAGGATGGCTTATATGTCTGCTGGGCATGCTTGCTTTCAGGAACATGAGATTCCTGATTGAAAGAAACTCCCCCTACAAAGCAATACTTTAAAACTCCTAGTTATGTTCAGTCCATCCACATTTTTACATAAATACAATATATATTGATTGTATTAAATACTATATATACTAAAATGTCCGGATTTGATCAGAAATTGTGTTAAATGCATTTACAAAGTCAAATGGCCAAGACTTTTTAAACTGCTGTTTACAAATTAGTTTTCTTTCTTTTTAAAAATGGTGTGCAAATCACTGTTCTTAATGAAATTCTATAGCATCTTAACCTTTGGGAAAATGGGATTATACAGCCAAGTAAACTATATTCTGTTTCCTGAACCATAACAGCCCAGCTTCCATTGCAGACAAGTTGGTATTCAAGGTCTACATCTAAGATATGTTCAACACGTTCATCAGATTAGTTAGTATTCAGTTTCACAGACTGAACAAGAGAGGGCAGCATAAAGCATGAAAGAAGATAAAATCAGAGCCATGACACCTGCATATGCATCATTTTCCTAGTATGCAACTCTTTCACAGTTCAGAACAATACGAAGTAAATCATATGAAGTCTCCTTAACTCTGAGAACTGCATTAATGTTATTTCAATTTTCTTTATTTCAACCTATTCTTTTATCATTTTTCATACTAATCTTTAAGTCGGCTACATAATAAACTTCTTCTGTGAGCTTCTGCTTTCTTATCAGCTGACATTCTGATACCGAACTGCATGCACTTTTAAGTTCACTGACATTCAGTGAACATTGCGCATGTTGCCATGGTGTTGTGTTGCATTTCTGCACAGTGTGCAAGCACCAATCCTTGAAAGAATGACACCTCTGAAACAGGACCAGTGTGGGGGCAGACTGTTTTCTTTTTTTTCCTTCGTAACTTTCTTTACAAGAACCTAACATCATAAACCACATCTACACCCTCCCACACAATTTGTTGTCTTTATCTTCTCCCTTCAAAGGTCATCTGCAAAGATAAGAGATTCAGGTAACTTGAATTAGACCAAGGTGGGTCTGAACATTTCTGCATCGGAGAAAGTTCATTTACCTCAAATGCCTGCCATGTATACGATCAGTTCATTTGAAAATGCATAGATGGACATTTTCTGTCAGCCAGCGGCCTGTCATTTACATTGTTATAGATTGTTGTTTTCATTTTAAGACTCTTCTGAGTGAGGTATATATTGAGACTGGTTTTATAAGCCAGGATATTTGCTGCTACTCTGTCATATTTTCTATTAAGAAGAACCAAATAAATAGAAAAGAAAATGACAGGCTCACATTTTAATGGGACATTCATTTAAATATTTTACCAAAAGAGATGTTTTAATACTTTTTTCCTTTGTGCAGATTAATCATAAGTCTCAAGAAGGTGAGGTGAGTTAAATGGAAAGTAAATCTGAATGCAGACTGGAAATGACATGTTTTTTTTATATGAGTTGATAATAATACAGAAATGTTGTGTAAGGTAACAATTAAAATTTGAAAAGTTTAAAAGGTTTATCTTTATTATTCTAAATATCTTAATTCAAGTAAATGTCTGTACATTTGAGAATACATTTGTTTCCATACTACATTATATCATATGGATCACACAGAATAATGTCTTGTTTTGAATTTTGTATTATTATGTTGCATGTAAATGACACAGTAACAATTTGTCAAATGTTCAGCATCAACCGAATTTGCTTGTAACGCAGCCAGCTCAAACGGGGCAGAAAAGAGCAGAAGTCTGATGGGAGAGAGTTGCCTCAAAAGATGGCATATAAGAAGAAAAAAAAACAAGACAAAAAAAAAACAAAAACGTTAAGCTTTGTGCTTTTGCCTGGAAATTAAGACCACAGGAAATGTGATATTGATGCTTTCAGCTGCGTTCGTGAGCTGAGTGCTTTACGCCCACATGCATCTAGCACAGGTACATGTTGCGTGTTGGAGGCAAAAAAGACTAGAAGGTGTCATCTGCCATACTTTCACGTAGATGGACCAATAATTTACCCTTGCTAAACTATACTGTAGAAAGATCACTGGTGGTTTTATAAGCTTTTATCAGCTGAAAAACATATAAAGTTCTCTTTGAATTTGTGTTGTTCAATATGCTGCAGGCTGATCATAAAAGCCTAAAATCTCATTGATCTACAGGTATGATGGCTCATGGTATATATAGAAACATAATGCACATAAATGTTTTATTACTACGCTTATCGGCGGTGCAAAGACTTTAGTAAAGCATTGAAAACTTGATGTTAGATCACCCTTTCACTCCTTAGTGTAAGTGTGCAAAACTGCAACAATGTCAACAGGGTTTTAACTAATATTGCAAAGAGAATTTAAGTATGTGTTGAAATGTGCTGTGTGTGAAATGTGAAATGTGAAATGTGTGAGTAATTTGGACTTGTGTAGTGGCCGGAAATTCAGACAATTTGACAATCAAAGCCTGCAACATATTACAGCTTTGGAATGCAAGGCCCTCTATGGTGTTTAACAAATGAAGATTAACATGAGGAGATTGATGAGTAGCATAGAGTCACAGAGTTTAAAGGGAGTGGAACAGTCAATAAACTCAGATTTATTGTTGCTTTGTTCAAGCCGCATATTTATGCAAATGCTTTTGTTTAAAATACTACCCATTTTGCACTGTTACTTTATATATCCAACAGGCATACAGTGTCGTAGAAATACATTTACACAAAAAACAAAATGATCATACCTTTTTTGGGCTAAACATTCAACATTTTAATTAATTTTGGTCCGTCAAAGTGCAGTTTGAGCAGATAAGAAATCAGATAGTAACTGTGTTGGAAATATTTCTGTTGCTCTGAACATAAAGAAAAGAAAGGGCCAAATAAATTGTCCGTACTCCCTTCTATCTTTTTATTTAATCAACAAAACTAAGAATGAAATGCAACTTTTCTGGATTCTATTTCTATGCCCTTGGTTTAGGCTGTTCACTGGTCTAAATGAGAAGGACTGAAAATCAAGGGTCATTGTATCACAGTCTTGAGGGATCTAAAGGTAAAAAGTGCAGCCTTTCATTATACTTACCAATCCTGGCTTGGATTAGAACTACATAAACGGCTAGGGGTTGGAGGCCAGGTGCAATCCGATGTGAGCTATTGGTGGTTGGTTGGTGGAGTGGAGAACCAATTAAATAGAGAAAAGTGGCTGCAAGACCTAGTTAAAGCAAGGTTAAATGGAGTCTTTTACTCATCTATGAATGGTTTTAGTTTGTGGTTTGCCAGAATAAGATAGGAATGCAGTAATGAGACAGTAAAAGAATTAAATATTTGTTTCATATATTAATTTTATTCAGTATTTTTAAGTAATGCTTATTACGCGTGCATTATTTTATTTTCGATTCACCCAATATATCTCCTGTTACAGAGCACAGTCCTGCTTAAAAACACTACATTTTAGGTTGGTAAGGTGATCATAACGTAGTAATAAATATGTTTATTAGCTGGGGAGCTGCGTGTGCGTGCCCTGTGTTGTGTTGTGTCTGCTGACGTCACCGCTGGAACTGCCTTGTCACGCGGGGTTAGTAAAAGTTGGGATCGGAGCTCCGGGGAGAGAGAGAGAGAGAAACGGACGAGAGGAGGTAGAGGGAACGGGACAATTACACGCGCAATTCAGCGGCTTTATAGCGAATAATAAAGACAGGGAAACAATTGTTGGTTGTTGGCGTTAGGTTGGGAGACAAAGGGAAACCAGGGGAGGCAGAGGGGGCAGGCGACTTTCTCTGAAGTTGAAGCCAGAATTTCGCTCTTCACTGCCAGAGGAAGAGCAGCCAGCGACTTGTGATTTGGATTTGACAAACGAGAAGGAAACGTTGGTTCGTGTGTGGCCAAAAAACTCACGAATTAAGAGAGGTGAAGTTGAAGTTTCGCACAGCTGCAGTCGGTAGATGTTGTGACATTTTAGGACGGCGTAAATTGCACCAGCGGTTGTCGGTCGAGTGGCGGGTTAAACCCCGAGCTGTCAAAACCGATGACTACTGCAAACTGCCCCGGGAATGAGGAGCTGGACTTCAGACTGATCTTCGGGGAGGACGTGCAGCAGCAGCCTTTAGGCCCCGCAGGTCAGTGCATTTCAATGTGCTCAGAGGCGAGTTTACTGTGCCTGTGTGTGAGTTTTAAACTTAGGGCGCAATATGCTATAACGTAAGTTACTCATCTGCTAGGCTACTCTTGCCTTAACTTTACCCGGCAAATTTCGACCGCAAAGCAAAACCCAACCGATGAACACGCGTCTCCGTTGTTTGCTGAGTTAAAAAAAATCTTATTTAAAATATTGTTTCCTTTCTATCAAAATCATCGAGCGAATGTCCACATGCCCAGCAGCTGTCATTAGCTCGTCATGCTAAATTAGCGGGCTAGCACAAATGCTATTATTGCTGTTCAATGGCAAAAGTTACAACTTCATGTTTCCTACAGGTTTTTGCAATAGACAAGACTGTCTGCTGTCAAGCAGCTGTTTTAAAGTGGCGGGGAACTGACTGCAGGGGATATACACCCTTCCATAATTAAAACATGTGCACCAGCTTCACCCACAACACACAACACATACAATAAACATATAATACTTATTTTAAATCATCCTAAATTACAAAAGTTTATTTGCACATGATTAAAATTTTTTTTAATCATTTTTAGAATGTACATAAGATTGAAACTTTAAACAAGATCAGGGATTTTGTTGCTAACCATATTATCTGGCATCAAGGTCTAGGTTTTTATTGATCATAACTGAATTTATTCTTGATATGATTGGATGCCACATTTAGGATTTCTTTCCTGAACAAAAACCCATCAAGAGTAACTCATGCCTTTATATATGTTCACTCTGCAGGTATACCAAACTACAAATTAGTAATTGTTTGAACATGATATACAATATATTGATTTATTATATTATATTTTGATTTATAACCTGTTGACCAGGTTTCTTGTTAACTCAGCCTTACATTTGTTAAACTGTAGGGGCAGTCATCAGCATTATTAAACGTTTGTTAATATGATGTTTGAAATATGACTGAGAGGGAACAGCTTGAATGTCATATACTTTTCTGCAAAGTAACATACCAGTGTTGTCTACCTTTATTTACTCAGTGTTTTTTTACAAAGTAAGCTAAAAATATAGCAGAAATGCTGTTAAAACATTTTTAAAACAGCCTTACCACTCAACTGCAATGTTTTCGTTGCTGTAGATATTAATAATTTTATCGTTCACTTCTTAGACAACTTGATCAATTTTCACAAATGTGTACTGTAATACATCTGATGGTGCTGTTTTTAAATGCAATGATATATCAGAGCTGAGATATAAATATAAAACTCCAAAACAGATTTCACCTTTCATGTTCCCAGCTTTACTTTGCCAACTTTAACTAACCAGGTCTGAGCTTTTTATTTACAAAATATATGTACTAGATTAATTTAAAAAAAAGATAAAACGTCTAATACTGTACTTTTAATTTGGCAAAAAAAAACCATTTTAGGGATTTCTATTTTATTTTCAGTGACAATGCCAGTTGTAGTAAATATAACGGCTGACCTTGGAGATATAGTTGAAGAAGAGAGTACATGCATAAACTGTAGGTGAGGTGGCCCACAGCATGACAAATTCCAGGAAGAACATTGTTTGGACTGTTTATCACCTCTTGCCATGTGGGCTCTTTATGTTTTCCTATTTGGCAAAATACCATTGGATCCCTCCTCAGCCTCTGGGAGTAAAACATTTTTAAATGAGCTTTAGTTAATTCAAGCATAGTGAAGGCTCTTAAATTAGTCAACTTTTCACTGGTAGTGAGAAGTTTCATCACTAAAACTCAACATTCTGGTGAAATCTTCCATTAAGTTCAGTTGACTTCAGTTACATGCTTTGTGCGTGACAGCTATGATAGTTTTTCAAAATGTTAACGCATATAAGGGTTATACTGTTAAAGAAGGACTTGATTGTTTGTTCTATTATGTAAGTACTTGTCAAATCGGTGAAATGTGGACATTTTTAAAATGTTTCTTATCGCCACAAGATTTTTTCTTTTTAAGGCAAGTTAAACAAAAATAGAAAAACTATGACGTACTATAAGTTACATACTACTACAGTATAACTATACACTGACAAATCTAACAGTGGGCCTTCAGTGTCTGCTTTATCACAGAATTATCCATGCACAGCATGTTTGTCTGCACAGTTTTCCTATCTTGCTTGACATGCATTTTAAGCTGTTCTTTTGCCTTTTTATGGTGATAAATGACACGTAAAATGGTTTCAAACTGGTTGTTACTCATCGACACCTATCTTTTATGCGTCAATGGAGTACGACTGTGATTCGTACTTAACTTAGTAACCCGTCTTAATACAGAGATTGCGCTACAATACCTCAAAGAAGTCACCCTTGTTAGGTTGAATAGCTTTCGCTCACTTTTTGTTAATATAGCTTTGTATCATTACATACACGTGGTTTCCAAATGAGAAAAATAAGAACTTCTCCTAAAACAGACGCATGCATTTGCCTCTGATTCTCTGCTGCAAACTCGGAGGAAACATTTGCTTTGTCTACAATTACGCATCCATACCTTGCAACCAGTATGGTTTGGCCCAATGAAGGTACAGCAGACCCATGCTGAACTGCCAGTATAAAAACCTCAAATATCAGGTTGTCAAATGACAAGAAAAGACCTTTGACGTTTGGTCTATGAACTCATGTAAAATGTTACAATTTGGTTTGCGAATGGAAGCTGCACGCAAGACGTATACTCACAAGAGTTTGCGCATCCAATCAGTGGAACCAATGAATTCATAAAACTCTGACAAAGTAATGACTCCATGGTGGTTTGGCACATGCAAGCTTAAATCATTATTTCCTTGGATGTAAGGAAGAGTTTGATTTGGAGCTGTTACAAAGGGAGAAAAAAATAAATTTGGAGTAAACACTGGAATAAAAGCACCACTGTATAAGTGGCTTTAATCCGGTCCTGCTGTATGACTAGGCCAAGACAGGGAGGGGGTAAGAGTGCTTGTCCAAATTAATAACCATTATATGCTACAGATCAGTCACAGTAACCAGGAGTTGCACCCTCCTGAGTTGGTCTCCATCTATGGAGGAAATGTTTAAGCTATAGCTTGTGTTAGTGGCAACAAGGGGTAAACTAAAAAATATGAGAGACTTCTGCTTATCTGCGAATCTTTGTTGACACTTGTTACTTGAAGGCAATGTTTGTTGTCAGTAGTTTCAGTTAAATGGTCTTGTGTAAAAGTAGTGGTACAGACTTAAAATCGGTAGTACGAAGGGACACCATTACATTTTAATGTTCTGCATCTTTCATCAGGTTAAGTTTCACTGTGTTCTCCTTTAATCTTGTTCTTTCAAATAGTTGCCCAGCAAATGTTGGCTTGCTACACTTTACTCTTAACTCAGCTGTAGGGGAGATTGCTGTCCTCCTGCTTGTGTAAGTGAATATCTTTTTTTTTTTCTTTAAGGAACTTTGTTATGGTATTGCACAGTGTATCACTCCCCTTCATCTCTCCGTTTTGTTCTGTTCCTTTTTGTCTGCATGGGTGTCTCTCTTCTGTCTCCCTTGGTCTGTGTTTTCTTGTTGCTCAGGAAACAGTTAGTTCTTCGAGGTGAATTATTCCACTGTTCTATGTGCCGGCACAGGGCAAATATACTGTAAGGGTTTTCCCCTGATAATGTACAGTCAAATAAGAGGATGAGTCCAGTTGAACCACCTCAAGTAAGAACTGTGATTAAGAAGAAATAAAAAGGTCATCATTTAAATAATGGACAAAGAATTGTTTTAAAATCCAGGCTAAATGACAGAATTTGTAGCTTAAAAAGTGAAAGTAGATTTTGATGATAATTTGTACTGTGTTATTGGCCACATTTGGTTTATCACACACTGGTGAAAACAGCGGCATATACCCCGTATACCAGCAAGAATAATCTGTGTAATAAGATAATTTAATCAAGGCAAAAAAAAAAAGTTTCTATACTTGTCCTTAGAAGTTATTTAAGGCATAAACATCTGTAACTATTTTTTCTTCTTTTTTTTTTGACTTTTGAAATTGAAGGTGAATTAATTTAATTTTTCGGGACACATTTTTAAAGGCCTGGACAGCCAATTTTATTTTAACTTTATTTTCATTTTCTTTCTAAAACTTAAAGTGGACACATTGTTTTGGGGGGATTTTCGTTTTAAGTTAACATTAAATCACAATGAAACTATTAAATCATAAATAATAAATTTAAAGATAAATGAATAAAAGTAATTAATTGATAGAATAAACACATAAATGGAGCCGAGAAAAGCATTGCAAAATGTTTGGATTGATAACATTGGCAATAATACCAGGAAATATCAAAGGGTCTACTTTATTTTGAATATCAATTCAATTTATTTTCAGAATTTTTTCACTCTGTTGGCTTTTATTTCAAAGTGAAGAGGGGCAGGAAAGTAATCATGAAGTCTTGGAATCGGACTGAAACCTGATTCTACTCTGGTTATCAGTTTGAATAAGGGCAACTGCTCAACCAGATGAGCTATTCAGCATCTGGCAGAGTAGCCTTAAACCATAAACTGTAAGCTAAAGATGGATAGACCCCCTCAGACCCATTTATCATCCATTTGTTTGAGAACAACTGTTTTGATTCCTTGAACTTGATGGTTTCTTGCCAGCTTTGACTCTCTGGACCCAAATGTGACCATATATGGACAAGAAGGTGTTAGCAGGTGAATGTTTCTTCAAAGATGATTGGACAACTGTTTTTCTGAGAGAACGAATATCAATTAAATAGGGAAGAACACTGCTGCTCATGTGAAGCACAGGAACAATCAACCTGTGGCCTGCCTGCGATGGGACTGCAGGCTAAACAGTCTGACAGATTTGTGAAAAAAGTATTTTTGGCTTGTGACTATTCAAACGCATCAAAAAAGAGGTAGCCGTTTTGTGTCTTTGTTTCAATGAGACATCTCAGCATCACTGTTTTCATTTTTGCTCTCAGCTCCTACAATGCAGACTGGGGATTAGGGATACACCAATGCACAATATTCTTAATTTATCTAAATATGCTCGGAGTCACTCACTGCTGCACTTCAAAATTTAAATAAAACAATGTCTTCAAGCAGTCAGCCAATTTAATTAAAACAAGTTTAGTACACTTGACTATTAGATGATAGTCAGAGGAATGATGTTTTTGAGGGATGGACATTTGTAAAACAGAAAGGTTGTAGTTTTAGTCCACATTTCAATCTTTAAATGAGTTTTTCACCACACCTATGCAGTTTCTTTGAAGAAAACAAGTTGTCTGCATTCAGATGTCAATTTTGTACAATTCTACTTTTATATGCTCAATCTGGAACTAAAATAGAAATAAATAGAAATAACAAACTAAACACAGATGAATGAGAGACTCTGGCTACATGTTTATACTAGGGTGTGTGTTAGTCATTAGTCAAAAAAGCTGTTATGCATCCTTGCAAAGCAGGGTTTTGTTTGTGTCATTTATGTTTGTGGACAGATGCCATGCAGTTCCAAAGTTGTAATGTTGTTCTATAAAATTAAGATTTGATATTTAAAAGTTAAAATATATAAGGCTTTACAAGGAAAAAAAGCCTCATTGTTTGCCCAGTAAGTCACAATCCGCTTCCAAAAGTTACATTTCAACCTTTGCTGCCAAACTGGGTTCTACTGGTATGATGATGGTAATTAGACTTTACAAAGCAAAAACACTACACTGTCCAGATTGCAGATGCCTGTGGTATTTACCGTGGTATATCACTGCCAGACCTCTTCTAGTTCTACTTCTGGATGATGGTACTGCCATCTTTTTATTCTAGTCTATGGTTCATTTTAGTGTTTAAGATGAGACCAGAGTGCCAAGTACTGGTAAAATACCCAATGCAGTGAGCAACCATCATAATGGCTTTAATAGGCTTAGCATACACCATCCGATTCGGATTATAAAAGACAAAAAAGAAAAAACTATCTAGATTAAATGACAATTAATCAGTCAGACCCTACAGGGTTGGTGTCCACATCATATAGCTAACTAACAATTACCATATTGTACAGGGTGTCCACCACAGTTTGTTTAATGTTAGTATTACTGCAAATAGCATAAAACTGGTCAACATCACTCTGTGTTTTAATCGGCCAAAATGATGACAGACATCTGTGAAAGAATTTGTTTTCTTTTTTAGAAAATAAAAAAATTGGTGCACCCATTTTATTTTTGTATGAGAATTTGTACATTTGTGGAAGTGAAGTACAACATGAATGTAAAAGTGGCATTGCAATAAAACACAAACACATGTCTACCATGTCACCAAGATTCCTTGTGGAAGACGTAGGCACCAGTGTGAGCGAATCGAACTGCATGCTTATCTGCTGGGGTAAGCAAGTACTGGCTGGACAGACACTTTGGACACTGGACAGACACGTTTGGACAGATTAAGCAGAAGATGGCAATCCTTCATCCATGCAGAGGTATCAGCAAGACGGTTGAATTGTCAGGTGGGAAGGAAAAGCTGAGTGTCATCTGCATAGAAGTGGTAGGAGAAGGCACACGAGCCACCGACTGCACTGAGTGAAGAGGTCTATAATGAAAAGAGAAGAAGGCCAAGCAGGGAACCCTAAGCCACCTCATTTGGCAAGCCATGTGATCTGGACACCTCTCCCTCTCCAAGACACTCTTCCTGATCTTCCTGTAAGGAAGGACATGAACCACAAAGTGGCAGATCCTGAGATGCCAGCTCCAAGAGAGTGAAGTGGAGGATCTGGTGGTTGACTATGTCAAAGGCAGCGGACAGGTCCAGCAGTATAATAATTGAGAATTGACCAGCAGATCTGGCAAGCTGGGGAATCCATAACTGAGTAGTTTCACAGAGTGGCCTCATCTAAAGCCAGACTTATAATAACTGAACAGACTGTTGCCGTGGAGGAACTGTGAGACTTGAATGAAGACGGCATAGTCTAGTAGTTGTGAGATGAACGGAGGCAGTGAGATAATAAAAGAGAAATAAAAAGAAGATTGATTTATAAAAGGAGAGAGAGGGTCTCTTGACCTGTAGCTTGCTGCTTGATAGAACCGTGAAACAAATAATACTGTAATAGCAATACTGATTATCTCTGGGATGATTTTGCATGTGAGAAACGGTGGTCTCAACTCACCTTTTTGTTTATTAATAAGGACATACCTAGTGGCATACACTAATTACTAAATATATATTTTTATTTATAATAGAATCTCTTGTGTGTCACAGCTTCTATTTGACCTCACCTGATAAGGTCATACTGGCCTATTTGTGGGAGAGTGTGTATTTAGTGGTGATTGGGTGGAAAGTGGTAATGTTGTTCAATATTGGTTTAAGCAGATCACGACTGTTGCACTATTCTAATTGGTTGCTAGAGGGGGTTTAATTTGGGGGAAGTAGTGCCCTTTATGGGTGACAGGGTAGTGGATCCAATGCAGAGGCGTCTGGCTTTCTGCCTGGACATACCATGTGGGGTTCAGATGGTAGGCTGGAGTAAAGGAAGAGGGGGGCACACCACTGTCTGGTTGCTGGTGAGAGAAACAGACATCAGTGTAGCTCACAAGTTATTTGTCTCTTAACTTTGTATTCCACGCAGTGACCTTTTTTCCTGTGTGCTTTCATATCTTGTGTAATGAAAGCAGCGTTCTCTCTTTTTTTGTGGTTTATCGGTGCTGCCATAGTGGAACAGAATCGTAGACCTGCCAAAGGACGACTCAGGCTTTTTTCCTCTCAAAGCTCTCTCAGGATATGAAAGAAACCACGAGTGACATCAGAGAGAAAAATCTAGGCTAATGAAATATCCAGATGCCAGCAGTTACCACAGCCATTTAGTGACTAGTCAGGTTTGATGTTGATCTGTTGATTGGCTATGTTATTTCTTGTACCTCTGTTATTGTCTTTGTCATACTTAGATATCTTGTCATATTTTTATCATAATGAAATGAGCAAACTGTAAACATCTATTGGAGAAAGCTTTTTTGCCCTTGTCTGTGTTGTCATTGCTCCACTTATGTGAGCCAAGAGCACGATCCTCTCAGTCCTTGTCGTGGGAAAGACTGAAAGACTGAAATTACATCGCTCTCATGGTGGACTATTTTGAGCTCCCAAAGAGAGTGGCAGAGGGCAGGCGGCAGGTTCTAGTGACTACTTCGTACTTGAGCAGGAGAATCCCTGTGGTCCCAGCGCGTCTGCAGCACGTCAACATTTACTGCTCCAGCACCTTGTGGTTTCAACAAAGAGAGGATAGGAAGAATGCTGTGTGCCACATCACCAGGTGAGTGGGACAGCACTCCCATACTCTAGACAGATGTGTGTTTTGTGTGTATTTGTCTAGACTATCTGCCTGATGGATGGCCGACATCATTCTGACAAACAGCTGTTAGAATGTGCTACAGGAAATTTGTCAGACCCAAAATGTTGCTAAGAACAGATTTTAAACTTTTTAATATATTTTTTTTTAATTTAAAAACAGGAAAAGGGAAAATTGTCACTGACAAAAAATCTTTAGGCAGTTATAGAAATATCTTCTAAGTCTAAGCTTATGATAGATGCTCAGGCTTAAATCTTGCTTGTAGCATGCACTTCTTTACATTTGTTTGAGTAATATTTATTCAGCCTCAGCGTTCACCTTTAAAGATGTTCACAACAGGTATGTTAGAATGTTTGAAATTATCCTTCCAAAAATTTGGGTTAGTGTCTAGGATAGAGATTGCAGTGAGGCGTTGATGTTGATAGAATTATTAAATGTTAGAGCGGAAAATGAACAGCTCGGTGAAAATAACAGGTTGCAATATATCTATACAAATGTAAACTAAGGGTGGTCAAAGGTCAGACAGTCATGTGCATGGTCTACATGTGGGGTTGGATCACTATGTGGGTGCCCCCTAACCCTGCTGAAAAGAGGGGGTCACAGCACCCTGTGTGATGAATGAGACGTTTGTTTCCTGGGGCGAGGCATGAGTAACTATGTGTGGCATCTGTCTAGTTTAAATTTAGTGTAACTGGAGCTACCGCTGGCTGCGCTGTATCAACATGTCAGAGGCTGCATTACACCAAAGAGAAATCCATTAAACTTTTGGATCTTAGCGAATTTTTTGTGTCTGCTCCCTTTTTACCAGACGGCAGGCGTCACCACATGGGGATATTTGAGATTGAATCCCATTTTATTTTAAGCTGTCACTCATAACCCTATTTCAGTCAGGTTGAATGTATTTGCTAGGCATTTTGCTGTTTTTCTGATTCCTATGTTCCCTGTCTTTGGATGAAACTCTCTCTTCTGAAAGAGGTTATTAGGAATATTTGTTGCTTTCCACCTTACTGAAAATGACTGGTGTTGAGAAATTTTAGATGAGGTTAAAAGGAAAATAAATACTTAGAAAGTTTAAATGGATGTCTCTTCTAAAATCTGTAATACTCACCTTAAATTTTGACTGAGTTGGTGGACATTTTCCAGTAGGGCCCCATTGGCCAAATAAATCCTAATGTAGGCCAATTTAGAACTGGAATTTAGATCACGTGGACCTACAGCTGGGCTTTAAGGGCATTACACACCAGTTGTTGATTTTAGTAGTGATTTTAGTAGGGATAGTAGTAATCACTTGTCTCATCCTTCAATGGCATCTTCTGTATTTTTATATAGAATGTTGCTGCTGTTTATGATTTAGACAAAACCGTAAACTAGTAGAAGAATTTTAATTTGAAATGTATAGTTTTTCATGACATGAGTATGTGGGGATGATATTATGGATTTCTCACATAAACTGTGTTCTTAAATGAGATCTGTGTATCAATGGTTTGCACAATTTTAAATCTTGTTGATCCTTTATAAATTGATTGTGACTGTTAATGAGACTTAAAAGCAGCCAAATTTTCTTTAATTCGTTTTGCAGTGTGAGCTAACCCATTCAACTCCATGTATCCACTGTATTCTTTCCCAAATGTGCACCTCTTTTTGACATCTGTCATGCTAAATGTCTTAGCCCATCATTATAGTGTGAGAGTGCATACAGTGAATAGCCTGAGAGCTCAAACCACACACCACAACACATGACCAACCATTTCACTCTCCAATACTTACATGTCCCTCATGTGGGGATGGACTAAGGACATCTAGGAGGCTTCTAATGCATCTTGTAGGCACAGCCTTTTTGCAAGTCAAGTGTTCAACTGACCCAAAGTTGTTCAAACATATGAGAACGTAACGGCGAGTTAAAAACACTTCTCCATTACATATTTGCTCCAAAAAACGCTGACTTCACTGTCACTGTGTTCATCTGTTATAAGGTTTTAGCAATTTAACACTATTAACTGTTTACTATTACCAAATATATCTCCAATGTCTTTTGTTTAGTTAACTGAAGTATTATTACAACTAATAATATTAGTTGTTAATAATGATGAAACAAAAAAAAGGAAGAATATTTTATTTACCACTTCCAAGGTACAGCTGATTGAGCATCATCTGAAGGAAGAGCCTGGCTGAGATAAAGAGGAAATAGGCAGGATCACTAGGAAGCGACGTAATTTGATCTCAGACGTCTGAACATCTCACTTAAGCCGCATTCAGACTTGAGTTGCAGAATCTTTGCGTTAAAGTCCATCAGCTCTTTAATCAGAGTTGTATTTTTGATCTCGCTGACTTTTTACATACAGATATTGGGAAATGTTCTGGATTAGTCGATGATCAAAACACGGGAGGATGTCTTTGTGTTGCTACTTGTCCCGAATGTTTCTTGTGTGTTCAGTCAAAATGATGTCTGGGCTAGTTGGTAAATGTGTCTGCTAAAGCTCCGAGGTAGCAGAGCGGAACGTTTATCTGAATGCAAAATAGACAATGTCTGGAACATTACCACTTTTCAGAGCCAGTCTGATAGAGGCTTTATCGTCTCTTTCTCACTTCTAGGAGGCCTAAGTCAAAATGCCACATTTGTATTTTTTCCAGAGTTTTTTACTTGGTAAGGACTTCAGGCACCTAAATATATAACCTTAAACTGATGCAGTTTTTATTGATATTTTAAACAAAGGGAAACAAAAATTCCCATCCTACAAAAACGGAAATTCTAAGTTTCTTGTTTTTTTTAAAAACATAAAACATCTCATTAGAAAAAAAAAGTCAGGAAAGGCTCTCTTCCGACATTTTATCTGGATATATACTGCTTCCAGTTGTGTTTTCTTTGAGGGGAAATTGCAGTCTTCCTGTGTCCTCCTTGATTATTTTCTGCTTGTTTCTATATTTTTTTTCTTTTTTTGTCCGATTATAAGGATGATAAAGCGAAACATGACTATTACAAGGCTGATTTGCCTTTCACTTGCGGATTCCTTCTATTATCGGTTTCTTATTTTCATTCCCAATTCTAATACTGTGCAAGCAACCCATTTTAATAGGAAGTGGTGCTGTTGCTGTTGACATAATATTAACCTATATGATGGATGTTTAAGGCCAGCGGGCTCAACCTGGAATAACGAATGTGGTCGGATAATTCAGGAGCTTTGCACACATCAATCTATCTGATTTGTTATGAGCTTGATGGGGATACACTAACATACTCATGTATTTGGTGTGTATCCATAGCCTCTCTTCTCTCTCAAAGCTCTGTAGTGTGCAAATGTAAACTTTTCTGTTTCACTAATTTCATTTGTTTTTTTCCCTCACGCATGCTCTACTGCATTTCTCACTCAGAAAGCACAAAAAGCTCCGTTTCTCTTTATATCCCTCTGATGCTCTCTCTCTCTCTCCCATTCTCCCTCTCCCTGATTGACTTTTTTCCGGCACATGCACAGTCAGCTGTGACAGATTGTTTAAATGTCACCCCTGTTAGCAGCAGTACCCTCTGGTGTTATCTGCTCTGGGTTATTGCAGGCCATCAGGGCGCATGTGCTCGCCTCAGAGACCACTCTTAATACATGCTGTAGCTCTCCTGCTCCACTACAAACTGATACATACAGTTTTTGCTAATTTTTTGGTTAAAAGTGCACAGATGCACACAAAAAAGGTTATTTGGAGAAGCGTGTATATATAACATTTCTTTGAAGTAAGGCTGGAAATCTTGAAATGTATGTGAAACATGGTGCTGCAGAAGGTTAACTGTGTCCTTTTGTGTGAGTAACTTGCATTGCAGGTGTATTGAATTGTTATTGGGCTTCTGTTCAGCTTTGAAAAGAAGCATGCATTATCAATTGAATTAGGAGAAAGGTTTTGATAGGTTCTTTGGTGTCTCTCTGTTGTTATGTACATAATAGAAAAGATATTAAACTGTGAGAGCTGCCAAAATGTTAGACTGAACACATCATGTGGCACCTCTGACAGGACTGAAGCTCATGTGATAGATTTTACTCAGAGCCTTTTAGTGCATGTATATGTGCTGTAGACAGCGATGTGTTCAGAAGGATGTTGGTGCGTTGGTACAGTAGGTATTTAGTTCAGGTGGTTACTTGGCACTCTCTGTTTATCCCATAATGTTATCTCGGCATGAGATTGTTAATTAGGAGCTTAATTTAGCTGCCGGCATATGTTAGCATTGGCTTAGACAGCCATTGTTAAGCCTCTGCTGGGTACTGAGTCTTCTGTGACCGCACAGGAAGGCCTTTTGATATAACATAACATTGCAGGATAAGACCTTAACAAGGCACAGCTCATGCCAGATTAATGGGAAATCCATATCTGAGGAGTCTATTGTGTATTTGCTTACTACAACATGACTATGAATAGATTTAGCTTTCATTATTTTCCCTTACAGTTAAGATGTTTCTTATGCTCACACTCGCTAAATTTTATTTTTGCAGACCCACCAGTAGGTCTGGCAGAACCCCAGCCAACAAGGATTAGAGTTGCAGGTGTAGGCCAAGCCTCGCAATACGTGTGTTCAAGTGCGTCACAGACTCTGTGTTTAGAAATGCAGGGCACCGACCAGACACAGAGTTCTTGGAAAACCTGAGGTGATGGAAGTGACTATGCTATGTGAGCCGGTAATCACTGCAAATATCTAAATGACCTGAGATTTTTAAATGTTTCTAAACACATTAAAGGATTTTTTCCCCCAAATTGAAAGGGATTCCTGCTGAGTCCAACATTTAATTTAATAAGTGTATGAGTGTGTTCTTAAAGGCACACCACTATACTGGCTATGTTCTTATCACCAAAACAATCCCTTTTGTGGTGTTATTTGGTACATAATGATTAAATGAGGAAACTGCAATAAAGGACAATATTTGTCTCCAACAATTGGTCTTGGTTTCAAATTTAGCATCCCTTTTGTTTTTCATTAAAAAGCAAAATATTTTGTTTTTAATTTTTATTATTCACAATCTTTAATCCTTGCCACTCTTACTGTCATTTTTGTTGTGTTGAAGTATTGGCTTTTTTGTTAGGACAATGTATTGGCAGTACCATTACATATTTGTTTGCCTGTATAATGAACATTGAATTAGCAATTCAGTCTGATTTTAAATCAGTTTTTCTGTGTTTGAATATGAAATTATACCATGATGCTCATAGTGCATGGTGTGTTGTCACTTTTGCTCCGGTCTGTTGATCAGCGGCTCTTGAAGGGAGCTGTAAGAGGAGACGGTGCTAAACACAAAGCCCTCTGTACAGGGGATGTAAGCAGAGCCTATTCTAATCAACCTGCCTGCCCACCACAAAGGGAATCCTGGCTTAGATTACCCTCCTGCTCCAGCACCACATGGCATTAGGGCTCGTCGGTAACCGAAGACTGTAATATATGGTGAGGGCATGTGCATAAATAAGCACACACAAACCCTCTTTTGCAAACTTACACACACATACCCATGTAGTTCAAGCACAGAAACAACACAGCACAGAGGAACTATCACAGGTATTTAGGAACACCATTCTTTGTCAACATATTGATATGGCTCCATAATCCGTAGACATGCACTTCTACGTACAAAGAGAGGTAGACCCAAGGAAAAAAGGAACCTGTAGCAGCAATGGCCATCCTCCCTAACAGAGAAAAATAAAATCCTTTCTTCCCTTTGTAGTAAGCTGGGCTTTCTCACAATCTGGGCCTGTGTGTCATTGCTGGTCACAGGACCCTGACACACTTGGTGTGCAGTAAGAGGAGGAGGGAAGAACAAAGTCCCTACAGATTATTCCCCAACTGACAATCCCCAGGCAGTGCAATGGTCAGCCAGAGGCCTGTTGAGCTTCATGTCCAGGAACTATGGCGAATGCCACCATCACCAGTGGATCAGGCCATTCCCTCCGGTTACCCTGAGAACACAATGGTCTTGGTGGTGTGTCACAAACATGCTTCAATCCTTGCTTTGCTAAAACATCTCTCAGTGAAGCGGAGCTATTATTAGCTTAGGTACAGCAAAGCCTCTTAGAGATCTTTATTTAACCAGATTGGCTGTCTGATGTATGGACACTTGAGGAGCGTGTGACGCACAGGGCTTTCAGGAACAGTGCTTTGCTGCCAAGGCCATTGATAAACCAACAGTACTACTACATGCACTGCTCCTCTTTGACCTCGTCTCCAAAGGTGACTTGAGTTTGGCTCTGATAAGGGGGTTTCCCACAACCCGCCCCTTTCCTTACACTGCAGGGTTTAAGGTGGCAAGCTAATCTTAACTCAGGGTAAGGAGAGGGGTGTGGGCCAGGCAATATCGTCACCCCTAATATCACCTTCATCTGTTTACTGCCACTTATTTGCTCTCTTCCATTTCTTTTTCTTCGGTAAAATATACAAGAATATACAAGAATACAAACAGCAGTTGATTTTTCCAAACATTGAATCACATGATAATTGAGCTGGCTGTCTATTGCTATTGAAAATACACAGTTCAGCTAACCTATCAGTGCACAAGGGGCCTGACTGCCCAGTTTGATTTGTTGTAACTGTTGAGTTTTGTAAAATATTTGACTGCTTACCTGATGTACGAATTGTCTTGGATTTGTTTCTGTACAGCAGTTAAGCGATCCATTACCAGTGGAATAGTCCACCATGTAATGAAGCATGTGTCATCTCAGTCTTGACAAATAAACCCTGGCAGGTAAAAGACAAATTGCTGGAATGGTAAATTTGAATGTGGTTTGGCCTCTTAAAATTATTTTGGTTCTTTAATCTGATTAAAAGAATTGTTTCATTTCAGAATTTTATTTGATGTTATTCATAAGATTAAATGGAACCAAACATTGGTGTTTGGCTGCATAACTTAACTATATTCAGTCAGCCTTTCCATTGTTTCTGTAGTTACACGTGGTCTTACTTTCCAGGCAAGTCCCACGACAAAAGTATGCAAATGTGGAGTCAGAAAAAGGCAAAAGGAAATATAAAAAATCTTGCACATAAAATAATAGAATCTGTTTGTACTTCCAGTCTGTTTGTGTTCACAGTTTAAGTTTCAACACTGAGGTGCCACCTGAAAGGAAGTCATTCTCTCTTACACAACACTGATCCTAAACTGCCTCAAATATCTTGTTTGTTGTCTGGGATTTTCTTTCTTTAGTTGCTGACCTGTCATAAAACATATCTGCATAATTCCTCATTACTGGCTAGTTTGTCATGCTTCAAACAAAGAATGAGCAACTGCCCTGTTTTTTTTTATTTTCATGAGTTACAATAGACTGAAACTACAATCCTATATACAGGTCTGTCTCAGAAAATTAGAATATTGTGATAAAGTTCTTTATTTCCTGTAATGCAATTAAAAAACATGAAATGTCATACATTGTGTATTCATTACAAATCAACTGAA
>JAVQJG010297211.1:0-11482 GCA_036024015.1 Craterocephalus amniculus | reverse complement strand
CTGGCGACCTGTCCAGGGTATACCCCGCCTCTCGCCCCTTGACAGCTGGGATAGGCTCCAGCACACCCGCGACCCACTTGGATTAAGCGGTTCAGAAAATGGATGGATGGATGGATGGATGGAATCAGAAGCATGGTCCAACAGGAGTAACCATCATCAACACGGGAACCACTAAACAGCTGGAACATTTTTTCCCATTGAAACTTGAACCAAAAAATCTGCCCCACTAGTTCTTCTTAATAGGCAATAACAGAATATCTCCTTAATAATAACATTAAAAGTTTTTTTCTTATTATTGAATGAAGCAGAAATCCTGATAAAAGTTGGTTTTCTTACCTGTGAGCAGTTGTTAAATTGAAATCAATCAGTTGAATTTCTCAACTGTAAATCTGAACAACAGCATGCAAAGTTGCTGAACGCTGTGTTTAACAACATGCATATACCGTAACCCTGTCCCCTGCAGAGGGACAGTTAATAGTTTTCCATTCTAACCATACCCAACAAGACATTCAAAATCTTACTGACAATAAAAGCAAACAGCTGCAGATTTACACGAGTTGAAATTTTTGAATCGACCAGAACACAAAGTCATTTTTATTCTCCCCAGCACAAAACACTGACATAATTATTGTCTGGCTTGAGCATTAAAAGTTTAATTTGCTGTGCTGCATCTGGGTTTGTATGTGCTTCCCCTGCATCCTTAGCTGAAGAATCTCATTTTATAACAACAATATGGGGGTAAAAAAAATACCAGTTATTCAACAGTGTACTCTGGCTCATCGCACTCGATCAAAAACAATAATTTCCTCTCAAAAATAGCCCTCACTTTCCAACGTTTGAATGAATTCCAATTTCAAATTAACTCAGGCATTTTTATTCATTTCAAACTCGAAGACTTCATAAATTTAGTCTTTTGGCAAATGGATGCATATGCACGGAAGGTAAAGTATATCATTAATAATTCTTGATAAACACTGCAAAAACAGATAATATCAATTTTGACTGTAATTTATGAAATTGAGACATGAAAGCTGTTAATTACTTTCCACATTTGGTCATCTGAATTAGTGATGCATACATTTTCTATTCTGCCCATACTCATGAGGGTGCATGTGGACCCCTGTTTGGATAACATCACGCAGTGCAAAACTTGTGACCACAAAAACTGTTCACATTTCCAGCACACCAGCTGTGCATGTGCTGGCAAAGGAACCTGAATGCTTTAATTGCCTCTCTTTTTCACAGCGAAGCCCAAAATTATTCACATTCGTATTTAGTTTTGATCGACATGGAATTTGAAGAGAGAGTCAAAAGTGAACTACATATTTAAAAACAGCATGTTTGTAAGAATTTATCTGCGGCCCCAGTAGAGTTACCTATAAGCTGATATGCAAGATTGTACCTCCCAGTCAAACCAGTAATGATGCTTAAATGCATGCATCTCTCAGTCCTGATGTAATGGGAGCATCCAACTAAAGTTTCAAGCTTGTGAAACAGTCATGAAATGCATTCTATTTATTCATGAGAATTTTATTTCATTTACTTATTTACTGTAAAGCTGAGGATTTAGTGCACTTCTTTGAGGGTGTCTTCAGTCTAAATGAGTTAACATTTTTAACTTAACATTTTTTGTTTGTTTCTGTTATTTCCAGGGATTCAAATGAATCCGCACATAGAGAAACTATCAAATATACTATCGTTAAGACTCGTTGTCTAGGAACTCTTATCATCTGTATGCAATGTGTAAATCCATCTGGTAGATATTTCACAGGTTAAGTAAAAACACTTATTGAGTTTATGATGAAACAAAAAAAAGTCAGAGCACAGCCAAACTAAATAGGATTTATCATTTTGGCACCAACAGAATATTTTGATACACGCTACACGTCTCCCTCTCCATAGGTAAAATCATGTAAATGTTTGTGATATTCATGAATAACAGCAAAGAAAAACAAAAATAATCAGGGATTTCCACGCAACCACTGAAGAGCTAATAGCCGGAAAAATGGTGAAAAGGAAACCTGTCCCAAGCACATGCTGGTCAGAAGTTCAAACATACAATAATAAGGAAGGAATCTGTTCTGAAAAGCCCAAATGACTGGATGTTTGCACTATTTAAACTGGTAAGAGGCCGTAAACCGTCAAAAAGATGCAGAAGTAGTTATGATTTCCACATATGTTGAGCTTACCACCATACAACATAAAAAATACATGAAATGTGTGAAAATAAAAGCTATTAATACGCAGACTATGGCTAGTGCCAACCTAACCTTTAGTGATGTCTGACTCTTGGTGCTACAACAAATGGGCTAAAACTCCATCTAGAATTGTACACATTATATCCATCTAGAATTTTTAAATCTGTCATTAAAACTGGGCATTTGGTAATTCTCAGTGTGCTGTGATGTGTGGTGGCTCAAACATAGTAGCTATGATAAAGTTTTCCCACAAACTCGACTTTCGACCCGACATTCGTTCAGTTCTTATGGCCATCCAGTGTTTGTTGGTGATTTTACATAAAAAGCATGCAGATTCTGCCCGCAGACAAGATATATGGATCATTACTGCAAAGTTGCATGACTGGAAAAGTGACCTTGTCATTTTATTGCACTAAATAAATCTTTTTCTTAGATAAGATATTTTTCAGTGCTTTTACTGGACGCAATACTGTGAACATCTTTTATTCATTTAACTATGTTCTCGAGTCAATTCCATTTAGAGTCTACACTCGACCACAACAAACTGATGAATGGTTGATGAATCAAGCCAGACCGTTCCAATGCCATCACCAAAGTCATCACATGATGGACATAAATGAGCATCTATCCATTTTTATACAGCTTGTTCCAATTGAAGGTCTTGGGGAAGCTGGAGCCTCTCAGAGTAGTTACTAGGAGGATGGCAGGGTCCACCCTGGACAGGTCGCCAGTCGATTACAGCATCAAGGAGCAGTAAAAGCGATTTACGAGATCCAGATATGTTAATGACCAAAAGCTCATTACATACTGCTCTTCACCTGCCTAAATTGTAATTAATGGATCATAAAAGGAAGAGCCAAGGTACAAAACATTACGCCAGTAAGCATCTAAAGCGGAGTGGATCATGTTAAAAGAAATGATCTGCCAGTGTGAGGTCTCACTACAAGAAGCAAGTCTAAAGAGACTCACAAAGGTGCTTTTGATTAGAGCATTCTCATGAGCCTGGATGTGAGCTGGCTCTGCTTTGCCACTGAGGCTCCTTCATGCTCAATTAATCATGACAGGTTCCAAGCTCATCACAAATAACTCTATCAGGATCTGTTTCATTGTGAGTTTAACCGAGAAGCATTTTCACAGTAGAGGCCCCATCAGAAATTAAGCCGATAAGCCAATAAAGTTTGCCAACTAAAGAGTCACTGATTTGTTTAGGTTCTTTCCTTTAAAGAAAATCCATGTTGTTACATTTTACAAATGGCAAGGCAAGTTTATCTGTATAGCACATTTCATGAATAGGAAATTCAAGGTGCTTCACATAATACATTTAGAAGAATTACAGCAGGGTGCAGATGTTTCTCATACTGTAATGATATACTACACTAAATGATCTATGGTGAAAACCTTTGTCACTATAAATGATTACTGACAATAAATTCTGTAGATGAAGTCATTCCTTTGTGAAAAAAAAGTGTAGCACGAGTGATGCTAGAGGTTTGATTACAGAGGCCAACGCCGATCTCAGCCCAAAGTTCAGAAGACTTGTTATTTTTCAGTTTTTCTTTAATAACAGACCATAGGCATGGCTGAAGAGTGCTGGGTGCCTGGCAGAGGCAGATGTGACAGAAATGTTGACTTCAGGGATTACTGGTTTGAGGACAGCTCGCTGACTGTGTGTGGCTGGTTTTTCATCTGCAGTCTTCACTGTGATAGCCATGATTAAAGTTGTTTTTTTCATCTAAAATGTATGATGAGTAGTTACTGTGAATGCTGAGTAAAGAGATTGGTAATCATCAGGAAATAAAGTGGACAGGACAAAGACAGAAGAGAGTCCATGTCTGGAAGATTTCCTTCACTAAAAAAAACTAAAACATGTGGCCAACATGACCCACACAGAGCTAAAATACTTATTCATGTTGTCATCGGCTGTTACCACACTCCCTTAAAGTTTCCTGCTGGGAAGGTTGTGTGGGAGAAAAGCTGTTGCCAGAGCAGATCTGTAAAACTTGGCAAAAGTTTTTACAGAATTTAACTTAGCTCAAACCACATTCTTTTCCTAAACCTAACCATGTAGTTTAGTAAGCTACGTTTAGCATGAGAAAAGGAAAAATTTAGAAAAAATCATTAAGATTGAAGATCTTAAAAAAGATTTAGTCTTTTAAATAAATATAACGGTGCCCAACAGACTCCTGTCTTTTATTGGGGGTCTTACAGTAGAATGCTTCTATTTACCTACACAGTGTCCTTTTTTCTGGGGGGGATTTCAACCCTGAACATTAGGATTTTCTTGTGACATAAAACAGGAGTTTCTCTGTTGTCACCGGGACTAACACCATTTGAGCTTTTGTGAAGCATCGTCTGACAGCAGGCCTCAACCCCACACCTGTAAAAACTATGACTATGAGAGAGAAAGAAGGCATTCTCACTCGTTTTTGGTGGGTAAAATGGGCGATTGGTGCATGGAGAGTACGGGACCACGTACCCGGTCTTTCTTGCAGTTGGAAACAGGACAAAGACGGGCCCTGCGGCAGAGCCCGGAGGACATAAGCCAGGCTGCTGCCTTTTTTCTCTCGTTCCAAGAGAAATGAATCTGACAGGAAGGTATGCTCTCTCCAATTTACAAATAGAATAAATCCAAAATATCTCCAGTCTGCTGTATTTCTCTTTTGGACATCATAACTGGAATTGTAAGCCAATTTAAAAAAACAAATCAAACCCAATTTAGAGTAAATCCATAACCTGATTGGCTGTGATGAAATGGGCAGTATTTATTCAGCTTTTAATGCCAAACATGAAAGCAAGCTATATGGTTCAAGGTAGCTCTAAAGATGTTTGACAGATAAGGAACTTCTAACAGTAATGATGGGGCTCATAAGGGACTCCAGGAACATGGAGATGTTATACAAACCAAATATTTATTGAACAATTTCAGACAAGGGTAACTTCCAAACATCTCTGCTCACAAAGCTACCTGTCAGATCCAGGTAAACCACTTCCTGCTTGCTCTGACACATGAATTTATATGTACACGAGTGTCTTATAAATCTGAGCTATAATAACTATAATATAAATTGTCGTATATAAAAGAAAATAAGTAATTAACCCAACTCTGATCAATTGTGATGTTATATTTGGGTGTGTCTATTTGATAGTATAGTATCATTAACTGTAACTGCCCCATTTCATGCAACAATTAAAATATTGAAAGCTCACATGTAATCAGAGTCCAAGCACGCATTTCTGTTTTAGGCACCAGAGCCATCCCCCACCCATAAAAGTCAAACCGGTGTGGACATTCCTGGTCCAATGGGGAGAGTAAAATTATTTCCTAAAATGTTTTAAAGTAACCAGTTAAAAATAATAAACAATTATTTCCCATCAAAAACGGTCTACATGCATGTGGCTATGATTATGTGAACCTATTATGAGGAAACGCCTCCCCACAGCTCTCAGCTCTGCTAGCACACTATAAATCACAATACCATGTCAAAAACCGACATGGTCCACACACCAACAGGAATGTCTGAGATTCAATGTGACAAAAATGTCATTAACTACAACCATGTGCTCACTAAAGTCCTCATCTGTTTTTAAAAAGATCATTTAATGCAACACCATTGAAAGATGAGCAAAGCAAAACAGTACACAAAGAGCAAACACACGTCTAAATATTCACTGTTGTATTGTGTTTCAATCCTTGCTTACACTCATGGATAAACTTATTAAATGTCATTAAAAAAAAAATCATATTTTTTCAATAATAAACATATTCACAGGCTGAGAGGACATCCGCTTGAAAAAAACTTTCTAACTATCATTGACAGCCAGTGTGCTTAAGATGAAATGAAAATGATTCCCGTACATCAGCAGAGCTTAAGACACCCAGCAGAGGCTGTAACTACACGTCATCAGGGGAGGAAGTTCTCCTTGCTAAAGTCAACAAGTGGGCTTTTTCTCTGATGCCACTCACTGCAACAGACCTGTGAAAGCGAAACAGACTGCAGCAACCCAGATCCATATGTGCAGACATGTTAGAGTAAATAGTAGTGAAACTCCCACCGCATCTTATATTACGGAGGCTTCAGAGTCGACATCTGGGCCTCGTGCATCCAATCACATGCTCTTCCATTGTTTGGCTACATTATGTACAGGTCAGCTCTTCCATGGTAAGATGTTTTGGAAACTATCTTCAATCCGAAGTACTTAAAATGATTCAAGTAAACAATTGGTCTTCCAGGGAAAAATCATAAGGAAGTATCATCCAGCTGTGCTTCCAGATTCAGGCATGAATTCGGATTCGGAAATGGAAATCTGCTGCACCTTCAGCCCAAGGAGGCAGGAGGCAATTTCAGAAATAGACTTGACTGTAAACAACTGGCCATCATTCACATAGCGAGGTCAGAATATAGGCACAGGAAGTCCTGCTTGCTGCGTGTAAACAATACAAGTGAGAGTTTGATATCTGATCTGCAACCCATGAGATTAGGACACATTTAAAAATAAGAAGCCTTATCCGCAAGTCTGAAATAAAGGCTGCAGCCGAAGCATCGCTGACACAACATGCAAAGTCAGAGTGAGTCATGGCACATGCTGCTCGGTAGCACGGAACCAGCGATATCTCACACAGACAAAGACTTGCTCTTCCTGCCGCTGATTGGACTGGAGGGATGTGATTAAAGTGGCATAAAAAGGGGGGGAAGAGAACTAAATGTTGATATAGCAGCACAACTCATCCATTGTGAGGCCAGGCGGAGAGAGATCTACCCAGCACGATCAGTCCTGCCCCCACATCCAAGAGAATAAGAACTTTCATGAAGGGATAGAACAGAGAGCTGAGCTCTGTGTGTGTGTGTGTGTGAGGGGGGGGGCAGAAAAAGCTGAGGAAGTCAACTCAGTTGGATGTTTACATTACTGCTTTTGTTTACCGCCACAAAGAATCAGCCAGAGTTTGCCAGAGGAAAACCTCTTCACAAAAAGGTTAGAATAGTTCAGCTCCGGAGAAAGTTGTCCGTGGATCGCAGGCCTTGATGGCTTAAAAGCTTGCTTCATCATGTAAACCTCGTTCAGCCTGGCGAGGAGCTGATCACAATGAGAAGCAGCTGACAGCTTAAACCACTCAGTTTGTGCATGACAAGAACATATGACTGAAATAGATGGAACACTTATATTTCAGACATACAGTAAGTGAGGCCCCTGCTTGTTATGAAGTAGCTCATATACTGGTGCACATGTTTATTTAAAGAGCAGCCAAAGAATACTGCTGCTAAAAAAATCCAACGGAAAAGTGAAAATGTTTCTATTTCTTTTCAGCAGTAGGCCAAAGGGGGGCACTGATCTTATACCATGAGGGAGGGAGGAATGTGGGGTCAGATGGAGACCCTACCCTCCCATATACCAGAATAGCCATGATCTACAGCATAATTGTAACATAATTCACAAGCATGCAGAGGAAACATCAACGCCCTTAAGTATGACAGGATATACCAGGATCAAACGTAATTTATGTCTCCACAATCCATCTCTGATGGCATCTTCAGAGATCAAACTTAAAATGACATGTTTAGCATCCTTGGTATTAAACACAAGCACACAACCTTCAAATCTGTGTGGAAATCGGGTGATGAAGCACTTGTTAAATGAGGCATGTTGCTCACATGAATGAGAGGCATGTCATTCAGCTGTTGCCTCTGAAATTACTCAGAATTTAGGGTTTTGATTCTTGTCATTCTCCCTGTCTTACATGAGCAACTCTGAATATGTGCCTAAATGTCAAGTGTTGGCTCTAAATGGATGATGATTCACTTATATCCAACAGGGTTTAAGTCATTTCCATTTCTAATTACTCCCATCTTAAAAATTTACCCTCTTATCTGAACGCAACAGGGGAAAAACAGGATTTAGGCTTACATTTATTCAAACTGAACGTTTCGCAGCTTATGACAACCTCATGACACCCTGTCAGAACAGCCATGGGGACACTATAGCCCCAACAGGAGTTCATAAAAACATTGAAACTATTGATGTCTCGTAGCTTTACAGCGCAGTAACACAATATCCCCACAGTATGTTTGAAATCAAATAGCAACCACAAATCGGCTGCCACACTCATTATACAAACATTGAAATGCTCCTGATGAACTGGAATGAAGGATATATTTAATGTTTATTAAACCTGAGACTCGCAGAGACAACACAACACTGAGACGCGTCGGACTCGGACTGGACGTTGGACTGCGGGGTCGCCACGCGGCGCTTATGTGGCCTAAAACAAACACAACTGCGCGTAAACAACCGCTAAAGTAACGGTGCCTTACCTGCTCTGTCCAAGCTGTCAACCTGTCCGACGCCCGGGACAGGACCGCACACCGCGAGGACACAAATCACTGTCACGCAACTTCGGCTCAAATCGCAAAGTCGGACCTTTTCCTCCTCTGTCCGGCCACAAAGTTTATCCAGCTCCGGCCCCTTCCTAAATGTATTCCTGGCAAATTCGGTTCCCGCTTTACAAAATAATGAATTAGAGAGTTTTCTGGTTGGACAAGGAGGAAATGGAGTTTGAGGAGGGAGAAGGAGCTCTTACTGACTCCTACAGGCGTGTCAGAGACTCGGACCTTTATGCGGGGAGCACATGCAACTCACTCTTGCTTGGACTTTACTCAGGGGTCCAACTATTCAAAAACAATTTTGGAAAATCTAATAAAACCAATTTTGACTATATAAGATAATTTAAATATTTTGCCAGCTAAGACAAATATACTTGTTTTATCTTTTGACATGTGATTGAAGCCAACAATGTGCAGCAGTTTTCAGGAACAAATCTGTTCATGGAAAGATTTTAGTGCACAGGGTTTAGTGATCTACCAGGCCATTTGTTCTGGTGTCATGTGTTAGATAACAAAAAAGAAAATTCGAATGTGCAGTAAGTAAACATAGGATGGGAATGTGGGGGGTGGGGGGTGGACACATGTCAACTCCAATGTGCTGCAACTGAAATGACAAAGTCAGTGCTATGTTCAAGTTATGTTCACAAATACAGGAAACAGTAAAAATTGGGATTTACAAAATCATGTGGGTTACATTATGAGATCCCAGCAACAATCCAGTGCCCTTACAGCAATTTCCAATAACGTTGTCGAAGAAATGAATGTAAACCATTCCCAGAATTAAATAAGAGGAGAAAATGCAACTTCTCTCCTGTTCAAAGCATCTTATTTAAGTAATTAGTATAACTCCCCGTGCATATCACATTTTTTATAATGAACACAAGAAAAAAGCCTGCTGTTCTGCATGGGTGGTAAAACTTGAACCCATCACCCTTCATGATTGTCTCCAGAGTTGCATGTTGTCCATTACACGGCTATTAAAAGAGTGTTACAGAGACAAATTTAAAAGACATAATCATTAAACTGCATATTCTGGCTCCCTGATGGATGGAATTACTCGTGCTGAAAACAGTCTTTATGTGTTTTAATGATAGTTTACTCAAAGCTTTTCTGTGTGCTGGTCTTTCTCAATCAGTGCTGTTAGGTCCAGTTGTAAAGCATCAATGTTAGGGCTACAGTTCCACATTTTAATTTGCACTCTACAAAGAGCCAGATGAGAGGCAGGTCTCATGCCTGATGCCCTTCATTAGGAAGCTACGAGTATCCCCTGCTTTGCTGTACTGGGCAAAATACTGTAGTTGGAAAAACTGGGAACAAGCCTGTGTAATTCAGGGAAAGGTTAATCTAAGTTTGCTTAACAATACTTCTAAGGCAAAGATGAACAGTTACGCTGATATACAAAAAGAAATTGAACATTTAACTTCCTCGAAGAATAATTGTGCAATCTCTCCTCAGTATGTCAGTGAGGTCATGCTGATAAATGAAGCTAAACGCTGCTTACTGTGAGTAGTAACACATACTGTGTGTTCAAAGACTCTAATGGAGAACACTTTGTTGTCATCTCTGCTTTTTTTTATCAGAAAAATGAAATTTTCAACCTGTAAGAGGACAAACATCAATGCTGAAAGTCATTCCCATGTTAGCTTGTTAACAGAGGATTGAGGAGTCTTTTTTTGCATGCGTGTTGTGATACTGCTTATGTGAGTTAGGCTGCTGCCTTGCTGTCTTTGCTGTCATATCATTTTGTGGCAAAAGGCTTGAGAAGTTGCAGATATTCACAGAATGGCCACTGTCAGTGACTTGTAGCCTTGTAGACAATATACTGTTTTTGCAGCTGAAATAATTACACACACTTAAGGGAAATATATGAAAAAAGGTCTAAAACTTGTAAATGATAAATCTGAGACTGTGTGATTGCAAGTTATTTACACTTCCTCTCTCTTGAAATTGATTTTTCCAGCGGACAACTACTAAACTTGGAACCAGTACAGCTTACAAACAGGTTTAGCCAGGAGTTGCTCAGGCATCCCAGTCAACATTAACCTAAACTGTACGTGCAGGTATGACTACTAATTTGCATCACAGCAGGTATCAAAATGTATCTGCAATTTAGCATCTTTTCTTGGCACTCAGTATGGGACAGCAGCTCAGATGGAGCTTGTTGAATTAATGAATTAATAACCTAATAATGAGTCCTGTAACGACAGCACCTGCACACAAACGATATTCAATGAAGCCTACAATATCAACACATCACTCTCAGTAAAACTCAAAGAACAATGTTCACTGCAATTTAGGGAAACTTGAGATGTGGTCTCTGCTGCTCATCTTATGCATGCTGTTCCAGTTTCTGGTAAGTAATGAGTTATTTGTCAGTGAAATTATTAAATAATTCTTGATGAAATATTCCAAACACAGCATTTTGGCATAATGCAGTTTGAATCACACCAGCCAAGTTCTAAATATTTTTTGTGCGAGACAGAGAGGAGAGGGAAAGGGAGGAGACGCTGAACAGCAGGGACAGCAGTTGTGCAAGATCATTACCCTTATAGAGCTCATCATGACAACAGATGTCAATAACAGAGCTTTAATTCCCTGACCCAACAACTTGCTGTGGGATAAATGCATACAATGCAGTATATGTTTGGGTTACCACAAATGAACCAGTCTTTAATCAGATATCTTTTTTATTAACAACATGACCTATGAATGTGAAGTATGACACTTCTGCAGAAAAATAGCACTACAGAAATATTGAAACAGATAATTAAATTACTTTGTCGCTTTATGCATATAATCCCATCCTGTTTACATTTCATTTGTTGTACTATTCCACAATTGGTTAGTTTATATCTCTCAGACTTGTGGCCTGCCGTTGGCGGCGCCCCCCCCCCCCCCCCCCCGCCC